>JAJJMA010303486.1:0-24012 GCA_023529015.1 Papaver nudicaule | reverse complement strand
GAACTTGACTTGCTTGTGAACCCCAGGCAATTGACACGAGGGATGCATTGGCCAAGTCCATCTACGCATGCTTGTTTGATTGGCTTGTACAACAAATTAACAAATCCCTTGGAGTAGGCAAAAGATGCACAGGGAGATCCATTAGTATCTTAGATATCTATGGATTTGAATCGTTTAAGGTATGCCTTTCATGCTGTACAACAAAATCTGTTTCTTGTTGTTTTTCGTCTGATTGGTTTAAATATGTCCTTCCGTTGAGAACTTGCCCCTATTTTGGAACACTTAACATTTTAACTTATTAATTTTAACATTTTTCAGAAGAACAGCTTTGAACAATTTTGCATAAACTATGCAAATGAGAGGTTGCAACAACATTTCAATCGACATCTATTCAAACTCGAACAGGAGGTGAGCTCCCAAAGCTAGTAGTCAGAAAATGTAGCTGTCTTCTTGACTTGATTACAAAGCCAGACTGTTTGTGTACGACTTAGTAGTGATTACTTGTTACAATCTTGTTAAGTGAATAGTAATTTACTAGTGTACGGGCATCAATTTTTTCAGGAGTACACACAAGATGGGATTGATTGGACAAAAGTTGATTTTGAAGACAACCAAGATTGTTTAAATCTCTTTGAGAAGGTTAGTCATGATACTATTTCTCTATTTAAGGCTACCATATACGGGTCTAATGTCTGGACTCTGTTTTCTGCAGAAACCGTTAGGGCTACTATCTCTACTGGATGAGGAATCAAATTTCCCTAGAGCGACGGATTTGACGTTTGCCAATAAGCTTAAGCAGCACTTAAACACTAATCCATGTTTCAAAGGGGAGAGGGGTGGCGCTTTCAGTGTTTGCCATTATGCTGGAGAGGTGAGTTTGATTATTTAATTGGATAATCAAAACTGATCGAATGACCATGGGATCAATCCCACGGTTTCTACCGACAGAGACAGAATGGCTGGACCCGCCACCCCCAGAATAGGGGGGGGGGGCAGCTTTGGCTAGGTTGCTTGGTCCCACCATTCTGTGTCTATCGGTATAACTCGTGGGATTGAGCCCACGGGATACTCATTTTTGGATAATAGAAAGCTGTGAACATCATGATGTGAATGCCCAATATAAAAACAAAGAAACAAAAAACAATAATAAGTAGCATTGTCATGGAAATCTGGACTTGACCCGTCACAGACCGGATGAAAAACCAGCGGTTACATGGAATGTAATACTAGGCTGCCTATATGAGCATACTTAACCATATGAAGTAGTTTGATTCTTGACATAATTTCAGTTGATTTTTGTCTCATATAAGTTGGTTAATGCAAGTTCACCAATTGCATTAAACTTATGATTTTTTCTTTATCCTGGGACTGAAATGAGGACTTTGATCAGGTTTTATATCAGACAAATGGCTTCTTGGAGAAGAATAGGGATCCCCTGCACTCTGGTTCCATCCAACTTCTGTCATCATGTAGTTGCCAATTACTTCAGTTGTTTGCCTCCAGCATGCAAAATCCATCATCAGTGAAGCCAGTGACTCCTTTGAGGCGTCTAAGTGCCTCTGAGTCCCAGAAACAAAGTGTGGGTACAAAATTTAAGGTGGGTTACTTTTTTGTAAATCTGTCCGTGTATGATGTAATTTGGATTTTATGTAGAGGCATGTTTAGCTGCACAATGCACTGCTTGCACCATTACAACACTACTACTTACTGGTCCACCAGCACTACATATACCACCAAACTTCTGTTGATGTTCTTGTTGTCACACATCACTACAGCTCAAGATATAGTTGTGGGCTACTGAAATGTCAAGAGATAGAAGCCAGGCCACAATCTTTATCCACCTTTGTGTGTGGGACTCAATTAGATAAACCCTGAGATATTCATGGGCTATAGTTCCTGTTGTTCTGATAGTTCTTATTTACTTGTTACTCTGGGTTCAGCAAGCAATGATGTCATGTAAGAGATTTTGAAAAGTTCTTTGTTATGCTGTAGGGGCAACTTTTCAAACTGATGCAGCGGTTGGAAGACACAACTCCTCACTTTATTCGTTGCATTAAGCCAAATAGTAGGCAACTTCCTGGAATGTACGAAAAGGATCTTGTGTTGCAGCAGCTCAGGTGCTGTGGAGTCTTGGAGGTTGTCAGAATATCAAGATCTGGCTATCCAACTCGTCTGACCCACCAGCAGTTCGCGAGAAGGTTGTTGATGTAACTCAGTTTAGTTTCCTTATATATAATCTGCTGAGATCAATAATAGGTAACAAACCTCAAAAAGTTTCATGAATTTTTCAGGTACGGCTTTCTGCTGGTGGAGAATGTTGCCTCACAGGATCCATTAAGTATATCTATCTCTGTTCTTCAGCAGTTTAACGTCCATCCAGAAATGTATCAAGTTGGTTATACAAAGCTATTCTTCAGAACTGGACAGGTATTTCTTCTTCCGTAAAGTTACTTTAGTTTATTGCAACGTGAAGTCACTTGCAATCTTCATGAGCAGTAGCTCTAAGGTTGTGTACAAAATTTGGTCGATACATTTGATATTGAACTCTGTGATGGCCCGTTTATGGGAGAGTAAAGAACGTGTAGATTTGAATTTTAACTTCTAGGATTATGCAAACCGCAGTCGAAGGAAAATAATGCATCTCCTTACTGTTTGGATATGTGTTTGTTAATCGAAATGAATCAAAAGAAGATTTTGGTGCTCAGTACTGCTTATAAACACGAGTTCAACAAGCAAAAAAATAATACTAGGCTAAAATGAAAAACCAACTAGCTCAATTTATGTGGGACGGAGGGAGTATAAAAAACTGTTATCAAAATTTTGCTTCCCTTATCTTTTCTTGTCATCTGCATTTACTTTTGTGGCTCAGAATATATTTCATGCTTTTGTTGCAAGAATTTAGTATCTCAACTGCTTAATTAGGACAGTGGTACTCTTGAAGAAATATTACGCGGTTTTTAAATAAATAACATGGATGTAATCCATCTTTGTTGGTGGTAATAAAAGTTAAACAAGCATCACCCAAATAAAAGTTAGATTCGTCATATATTTATTCAATTGGTTGCGTTTAACATGACTTGCTAGTTGTTGCTGTGGCGGGTTATTTACAGATTGCTGTAATGGAAGAAGCAAGAAAAAGAGTGTTGCAAGGTGCAGTTATGCTTCAAAAGTGCTTCCGCCGGTACCAAGCTCTCCATCAATTCCAGGAAACAAAGAGAGGATTAATGACACTGCAATCATGTATGCACATGTCGACTCTATTTTATTGTTTCAATTTAGGAGGACCAGTATATATGATCAAATTCGTCCAAGTCATTTGCACATTAAAAAGTTAATTTATATTGACACAGATATTCGCGGTGAAAACATAAGAAAACAGTATCGGCTATTGATAAAGCAGAACCAAGCGGTTCTTATTTTTCAGAAGCTTTGGAAGCGTCAGATTGCTAGAAAAATGTTCCTTCAAAGGCAGAGGGCAGTTATCTGCTTGCAATCTGGTAAATCTTTTTACCCTAAACTATTTAAGCAGATTTTTACTGTGTACGTAGTCTACAACTAATTTTTTTCACCGTTCCTTTCTATATTTCTCTGCAGCAACCCGTGGATGGCTGGTCAGAAGGCATTTAGACCAGATGAAAAATCTTGAAACATCAAATGCTGACAGCTCTGAGGCCGAAAGACACCTAGATGTCACAGAGCAAGAACTGGACGATGATATCTCAGAGCAACAAATGGACGAGGATACATCAGAGCAAGAGGTACATATATTTAGAGTTTCTCGTATTTGTATGGAAGAGTCTGAACTCTTAACTGGGAATAAGATAAGTTGCACTAGGTTCCTTGAACTTAAGTTGATTCTATTAAGCAATAATCCCTTTGATGCATCTAATTCTAGGTTCACATGGAAGATAGAAATTGACATAAAAATGGCAAAGTTGTCATTACTTACATTTGTTTCCATTGAAACATTTTTGGCAATTGATTAAAAGAAGAGGAGTTTCAGTTGTTCCTGGTCCAAGTTTGAAATGTTAAATCTTTGCTAATTCTTGAATAAACAGTTGCTTGTTGTTGCTGTTTGGTTCAAATTTATAATTCGGATAGGAAATAAATTCAACTTACATGTAGAAAACAGTAAGTCATGTATAAAGAGAATTGTTGTTGCCACATTGGATTTTGCGTAAGTTGCATCCGTAAGTGCTGATTTAGAAACATAACAGTTATTGTGGTTTATGGTTCCTGCATTTATAACTGCTGCCTTTAGAAAAAGAAAATAATGTATATATTTTCTTGGGGCAGGACTCGGAGCATAGTCATACTCGGGTCGATTCTTCAGTATTGGCAGAGCTTGAAAGTCGTGCGCTGAAGGCAGAAGCGGCATTGGCTCGAAGAGAAGAAGAAAAAGCTCAGGTCGATTCTTCAGTTTTGGCAGAGCTTGAAAGTCGTGCGCTGAAGGCAGAAGCGGCATTGGCTCGAAAAGAAGAAGAAAATGCCATTTTGCAGCAGCGCCTAACTAAAATCGAAACACGGTGGTCTGAATATGAGACAAAGATGAAATCTATGGAGGAAACTTGGCAAAGACAGATGACATCTCTGCAGGTAATTATTATCTCTTTGCTTTCTCTTTTCTGTGCAGAGGTATCTAGTTTTCCCACTACCCAAAAAGCAACAAGATACCAAAAGTATCTTACTTTTCCCACTTTCTCAATTGCCATTCCTTTTATGAGAAATGTCAAAAAGAGCTGGTAATCTTTAGCCTAACTAATATGAGTAGCAATCTCGTAAAAAACAGTGGTCTTTTAAGATTTTTTCAGGGAAGCTCTAGGAACTAACCTGACTGAAACTGTGTTGCAATTTTTCGATTTTTCCAGTTGATAAGTTTTCCACGAAAAATTATACTGTGAATATCAGGATAACGGTCAGATATTGAGTCTGTCTTATCTGGATTATATGTTTTTGGTTTAGCTGAAATTTATCATCTCTCCTAAAGATGCCTAGCTAACCCTCATTCTTTGCTTTCGAATACAAGTAAAAGGTCCATCCCATTCTTTCTCTACATCAAACTGTAGCGGGCTTAAGATTTTGTGGTTGGTGATGATCTCTGCAGGTAAATTTAGCTGCAGCGAAGAGACGTTTGGAAGCTGAAGAGAGGACACCTCAAAATGGAAGATTTGACATTTCCCTTTCCCCTTCCCCATCTCCGTATTATGATTCTGATGATACACCGGGGACCCGAACTCCCGAAGGTAGCACTCCAGTAAAATATCTTAATCACAATCCTGATGCAGAGCCCATACAGGAGTCCAATGCTATTAACAATACAGTCAGTCCTTTAGAAAGAGAGTTTGAACAGAGGAAACAAGTTTTTGAAGATGATGCACATTTCATCGTTGAGGTGAAAACGGGTCAAGTAGTTTCCTCCGTAAATCCTGTGGAAGAACTCCGCAAACTTAAATTCAGGTTCCAGACATGGAAAAAAGAATACAAAGTTAGATTAAGGGAAACAAAGGCAACTCTTCATAAGATGGGAAGTTCAGAAGTGGATAGAAAAAGTAAAAAATGGTGGGGAAAGAGGAGCATGCGGTTGACTTAAAATACTGGGGTTCCACAGTTTTGCTTAAATTTTCATTGGCCAGTATCTGGTCTCCAAATTGACCCAATCTGTACATTGGCTAGAAAAGCCAGACCTGAAACCTTTCTGGATTGAGAGAAATGGGTCAAAGTCTATGGGTGAAGTTTCGGAACACGTCTCCCCTTTCGGTGCTCTATCAAGATGCCTGACACCACTGAGGCTGGTTAATTGGCGAGGGACTGTCGCTTATGTAGACACATTTTTGTTTAGCTGATTTAGCGCGGCAGAGGACTTCTTTCCTCACTGTTGTTTATAGCGAAAGAGGAAATTTCAAGAGAGAAACATGTTAGTTTCTTCTCTTCCATTCCAAAATGTTGGGATTTATATATGTACATAGGTTTGTTGTGATTGAATGTAATTCCCAAGTATAGTGTTGAATTGAACATACACTACTTTTGTCGAAGTTAATGGTGTAAAATGTAAATTATAATCTCTTCATCCATTTGTCCGCATTGTGTAGATAACTCCTCCCTCTGATATTCATTATATTTTCTGAAACTGCATGTAAAAGCAGCTACATGCATAGGAGTCTACCAGTGGCATCTGTTAAAGCAGGTTCGTTTTTCCTTTACTCTTTCTTTTATTTGATTTTCTTGTTTTGCTATAACTTTGAATGAATTAAGATTGAAAGTTAACACACGTTCTATATAGAATTGATCATCTAAGTTCAAATGCATGCGGTAGACCCAATAAAACGCAGGAAAAGATATAATTTTTTTCTCTCTTAAAAAAAAATTAAGACAAAAAGAGAGCAGATGTAAGCGTAACAGATTCTGGAAATGGAAATCTCTCTCAACTCTTTCTATGCAGTACGCCCTATGCCTCCGCTTAATAAGCATGCCAACTCTTTATTGTGAACCCGCAATCAAAGCCGAGACTACTAGCTCACGCCTTTTATAAGGAGAGAGAAAGAGAGAGTATAACTGCTGCTTAATGCCTATACTACTCACTGATTCATCTGCTTTCTATTTTATCTTTGGAATTAACGGTGCCTTAACTAAAAGAGATTTTTCTTTACATATCTATACTCCATGCATACAATGGTCACTATAAAGGGGATTAATTAGAAGAAGAGGAACAACCACAGAAATAACCAAGGAGAGAAAGATGTTGCCATCAGTTGCTTTGCCGTCATCTTTTCATCCCCCTCTGCAAGTAAAACAAGGTATGATGTAATTGCTACAAATTTTTTTTAATTTTTTTTTTCTTTTCTTATTGATCGGACGGTAAGAATGGGATGACAATGATATCATCATGTATATGGGTTTTGTTACACAGGTTTACAGTCTAGAGATATAACGATATTGAGAAGAAAAGCGACTCACAGAAGATGTAAGTTATACTAACTGTAGTTTTAAATTGTTGTGTTTCTTAATCAATGGTAAATTTTTATTGAGAAAAATGAAGAAGCTGAATTTTTCTCACAACATTCAATGGTAAGAGATTCTTAAGAGAGTTTTGTTAAGAAATTCCTAGCATTAGAATCTTTGGCGAGAGAGTAGATTTTTATCATAGGGAAGACACTTTTTTGGGAATTACAAAATTATAATTGACTCGCTAAGACACTAAAATAGTCGTGCTGCATAGTTTGATGCTAGTATATGCTGTGTACATTTGTGTAGGTCTATATGTACCAATTCCAGCGCAAGTGAACCTGTCATACAGTACTCCAGATCAAGATTACTACTGCTTTAATCGTATCCTTAAAAGGCATGCACAGGGATTCTCGGCCTTAACAAATAATATCGGCAAATCATCGTTCATTAGTAAAAGTCCAGAAACAAGATGCAGCTCTTCCATATTAAAGACGTCCGAGTATGCAACAGAACCAGAAGATGATCATTCAAGATCCTCACGAACAAGCATACTAAAGCAACTAAATGCATTTCGCAGATTTACGCGTCCTCACACAATAATTGGCACCGTTAGTTCCTCATCACTTGCATATGGACTCCCTCAATTGGTAGTCCTTAAAATCATTTTTGCAAGAGTAGAAATGAACTGTAGTGCATTTTTCCTTTTTGATTGAATCAGGTTGCAGGAATCATCTCAGTTTCTCTTCTTCCAATAGAAACGGCTGCTGATCTGTCCTTGAATTTTGTCGTGGGAGTAGTAAAGGTGTGATCGAGGATAT
Organism: Papaver nudicaule; assembly: GCA_023529015.1. Lineage (NCBI taxonomy): Eukaryota > Viridiplantae > Streptophyta > Magnoliopsida > Ranunculales > Papaveraceae > Papaver > Papaver nudicaule. Next base: position 16,249 of record JAJJMA010303486.1, on the reverse strand, counting down.
GTGAACATAGTTTTGATATTTATCTAAGTTACTCGAGTTTTAACTATCTAAGTTTCTTTGTTTGACTGTCTTAGGCCTTGATACCAGCATTACTGATGAACATCTATGTGGTGGGACTGAATCAATTGTTTGATGTTGAAATCGATAAGGTATTGCTAACGGAGGTCTCCAAAAATAGTGCATATATCTTTCAAATTGTCTTCCTGCCTTAGACTGAATTTAATTGAGTTCTGTTTTTCAGCTGGTAACTTCTTCTCATTTTTTACCAGATTAACAAGCCAGACTTACCAATTGCTGCTGGTGACTTATCTATGGCCAATGGCATAACGATTGTATCTGCCTCATCTATCTTGGTATATATGTTATGTAATGCATATATGTAGGAAAGTCACTATGTGAAAACTGTTGTTTTAGTTGATATCATCAAAACTTAACTCTTACCAGTAATCCGTACTTTTAACTGCAGAGTTTGGCGATGGGATTGACGTTTCAGTCTCCACCATTGTTATGTGCTCTTATCATTAGCTTTTTCTTTGGAAGTGTATATTCAATTGAAGTACGTAGTTATTACCTTTAAGCTCACAGATAGATGATTACCTTCCAATATATTTGTCCAGTGATATCATTTTATTTTCCAATTCTGGTGTTATCATTCCAGCTTCCCTTCCTTAGATGGAAAAGGCATGCATTTCTTGCAGCAACATGCATCTTATCTGTGAGGGCGCTTGTTGTACAACTCGCCTTCTTTGTCCATATGCAGGTATCTTATACATTTTCCAACCTTTTCGGCAAGAAAAGTAAACAAATCCTCGGTTTAATTCTTATCGATGCAGTAAAGTTAAGTTATTGCATAATTGATAAAAAAAAGTGATGGCTTGCACCTGCAGAAATATGTACTTGGGAAGCCAATTGCAATTACAAGATCATTGGTATTTGCAACATTTTTCATGTGCTTCTTTTCAGCTGTTATTGCACTATTTAAGGTGAAGTGTCGTCTAATAAAGCATAGAACAATTTGTAAGCAATTTTTAGCAGTTCAAGCGTGTTTTACTAATTTATTTGGGCCAAAAATCTAAACAGGATATACCTGATGTGGATGGAGATAGAGATTTCGGCATTCAGTCCTTCACTGTCAGCCTAGGGCAAGAAAAGGTACCAGAAATACTTACCTGAATTTACAAGTATACCTTGTCATATTATCTACAAGTATCTTTGTGCTACTAAGTCTAACCCTTGATGCATAACAGGTCTTCTGGCTTTGTGTGAATTTGTTGTTGGTTGCATATGGTGCTGCGATCACGGTGGGAGCCACTTCATCTTTCGCAATCAGCAAAATTCTCACTGTACGTACTTCACTTTGGCTGCACAATACGCTTCGCTTGAAAAGGATAATGTGTTTTTCTTTTGCATTTTTATAGTGTAGTATGATTTACTATTGAAACCACGATATACGTTCCTGACAACAGGTACTGGGCCATTCCGTACTTGGCTCCATTTTGTGGCTTCGTGCACGGCATGTTGATCTTACCAGTAAAGCAGATATAACATCTTTCTACATGTTCATTTGGAAGGTTGATACTTAACTTTATAGCACAAATGTGAGTCTCAAACCTTGCACTATTGTATACTAATATCCTTAAAATGTTTTTTGTTTCATATGCAGCTATTTTACATGGAGTACCTTCTGATCCCCTTAGTTCGCTGATAAGAAACATTGACGTTTTCATACACTTTTGGAAGGCAGGACCGGATTGCTACCCACAAGTACTTAAGCCCCAGTCGCATTTGAGTGGAAAACATATTCCTGAATGTTGACGTCTGTTCAAACCCACTTTTACAACCAGGTTGATCGTCTAGTAACATCATTATCAGGAGTGTAACGGATATTGAGTTAACAAACCCACTTTTACAACCTCATCTTATGCCGCAGTTACTTGGAATCAGTATGTCAAGGAGTATGGTTGTGCTGCATATGTGATTCATCAAATTAAGTTAAGAAACTCACTGGTTTGCTGTAGAAAATGGATTCTTCATGCTTGAAAATTGTCCGTGGAACTAAGATGCAGTCATTTCATCTGTGAATCATTAACCATTATTCATATTATGAAGGGAGAGACTTGTTAGACCCAGTGGAGATATAAGATTAAAGCCTTATCCCTCTGTTCAGAAGGATTCCATGTAGAGGGAGGAGCTAACACTGATACTGAAAACCTCATTGGGGTAGATGCAGCATTGCTACTTGTCCTACATACCTACACGGTTGGGAACTCAGCCCTTTAGAAGGTAGATAGATTTATAGTTTGTTTTGGTAGTCAAGTAGGGAAATTAACAGCAAAACGGTGAACTCAGTGGTGTCAGAAGTATGGAACAGTTAAAGATTGACTCTAGGCTTCTAGACACAGGAGGGTAAAACTACATAATTCACTACTAGTTCAAGGCCGGTAGCTGTGCAGTTTTGTTTTGGGTGAGGTTGTCTGCCTAGTAATGTAAATTCCTCTGTGTCTGTGATGTTCTGGATGTGTTTGACTGTCAGATCTGTTCATTTGCCCATACACTGCGTCAGGTTCAGTTGTGCAACATACTGCTACTACTCTAATAGTCAGCTTTGGATTTGGAATTTGCATGTTACTGATCTCACAGACGAGTGAAACCTGTCGTCTGATCGATTTCATGTATTTGACTGATTTGCATGGATTGATCTCATGTAATTGGCTGATTTGCATGTTACTCATCTGACAGACGAGTGAAACCTTTGCCTGATTGATCTCAATTTACTGAATCATTATTAATTTGCTAGGAAAACGGTGAAAACAAAGCCATACAGTACTAATCTGCGTGTTACCAAGTTCTCTATCTGGAGATGTAATCTGCTAGCAGTGTAGACTAATCAATCCGCTAGGAAAACTGGTGAGGAAAGTAAACCCTTCATAGCTTCACCAATTTACTTCCTTTTTCCCTTGATTAAAATTGCAAGTGGAATAATGTAGCACAATCTCCCTTGATCTCAAAATTGCAAGTGGAATAGCGTGCGATCACAATTTTGACGTTCTCTTTTGAGATTTTAGTTGTAGATATACAATCCAAGGTCTTAAAAACAGCAGGGAAAAGACCTGGAGCCATTTTAGGCCATTTTAAACTTTTTTATTTTCCTGTTTTATGCCTAACGGCCAAGCTCAAGCATGCTTTTCGTGCTAAAACAGTCACGGCCGAGAGCCGTAAAAACGATTAAGGGATGGGTTTGTGTCTTCTGACTACGGATTTTATCACATGAAGGGACATTCTTCTGACCATAAACAAATGACTCACATCAAGCCATTTGGATTATTGAACTAAAAATACCAAAAATTCAAAACATAGACCAATATACTAAAAGCACAATCCAAAGCCTAACTCAAATAAAACAGCATAAGAAACTTGTTAAATTAATCCTAACTTCGAAAGTACCCACTTGGTAAACTAAGAATCTTTGGCCGGAATGCATTGGGATTACGCTCTAAAGTAGCTTCCACAGCCTCTTGCCTAGAGATCTCGTTGTCACCATTGTTAAAACAATCTACGCAGTCGCATCCATCACAGTAACCTCCAGTAGCAAAACACTCACAATACAATTTCAAGCACCTTGAGTGTTTGCAATTGCACCGTCTTGTTAGTTGCCGTTGTGGGTTTGGTTTCGGAATCTGATTTTGCTGTTGTTGAGGACGTAAACTAGCAATCTTTGGCCGGAATGCATCCGGATTACGCTCTAAAATATCTTTCGCAGCCTCTTGCCTAGAGATCTCGTTGTCAGCAGTGTTAAAACAATTCATGCAGTAGCATGATCCATTACAATAACCTCCAGAAACAAAACACTCACAACGCAATTTCAAACACTTTGAGGACTTGCAATAGCATTTTAGTTTTGGTTGTGGAATCTGATTCTGCTGTTGTTGTTGAGGATATTCAGGCAAAACATCAACCGGAGCCGCAGCAGCTGTTGATGAAGTAGCTGAAGGATCCAAACTCAGTGAATCCAGTCGGTTAGCAAGTTTCTTCACTGCCGTTCCTGGAGGAAAACCTTCTCCACCATTACCTTTCTCCATTGAATCTCAAAACCAACCAAAACAAAAAAAAAAAAAAACTTACAAAATCCAAAATCCTCTGATTAAAAATCTCAACGCCGTCTTTAACCCCTGCACCCAAGAAAAAACCCTGGCAGGATGTTCGGTGAATTTAAAATTTAAATTAAGAAAAAAAAACGGTTTGCCAAAAAAAAGAAAATAAGAAAATCTTTTTTTAGTGGCAAACTTGTAAAACATGTGTTGTGAAGGACCTTTTGTTAATTCGGAGAAAAACATACTCCCTCCGTCCCACATAAATTGAGCTAGTTGGGATTTGCACAATTATTAAGGCAAGGAAGAGAGAGAATTTTTCTTTCATGTTTACTCACAACAATAATTTAAATGTCATTATTATCTTACCTCCACTCTCTCTAAGGGGGACCACTCTTACTTTAACTTAGAAAGGATAGTTTTGGGAGTTAATGACATAAAATAGAACTAGCTCAATTTATGTGGGACAAAATCAAAATAGAACTAGCTCAATTTATGTGGGACGGAAGGGAGTAATACATACTGTATTATTCCCCCTATCTCTCCCTCATAAGTTCTCCAACAACAAAAAGTTAGGTTGGAAGCAGAAACTGATGATGCTCGAATGTTGAAGGTATGATGATGGATTTTGATTTTTATTGTTATTATCACTGCAGTTAGTATTGAATACTCATTGAATCGATTTGCAACCCTAAATTTTTTGTGAAAAGAATGATTTGGAGAAGTGGGTTCTGTTGATAGTTAGGTTTTAAAGACTGTTCCTACCCATGTTTTTGAGGTTTTGAAGTATATTTAGTTCAATTTCGGTAGTGTAACTCCAACTGCATCCGCCACCAACACCACGAAATTGAACCATCTACACTGGCAGTGTATTTGTGAAAATTGCATGAAGGTTAAAGAATGATGCATATGTTTTTATAAGGAAGAGTATTATTGTGGAACTTGATTTGTAATTGAAATGAGAAAGAAATTTGAACACCATTTTCCCGTTCTTAGTGGAACTTGATTGGCTATCTTTAAAATGTGTTTTACTAGTAGTAATTTTTGAATCTTGGAGCTGAATGTGATGATATGAATTTGTATAGTGCTAAATTATCTCATAGCTGCCGATATAAGGGTACAAACTCTATGCATATCATGTGATGCTAGTGGTGATATAGAATTTGTAGGGCACTAATTTATAATGTAGGTGTAAGAAGAGGACCCACGGATAGCTACCTAAGAATATTAGGTTGTGATTCATGTAAAAACATTACGTGAGAATCTGTTCTTCTATCCAGGTTTATCAATTTGGTTTCTATGAAGCTTTAGGAGTTTAATTTAGATCCAGTACTTCTTTGATATGGTTGAGAAAATTTCTGTTAAATAGGAAGACTGCATTTTGATTTTCCAACACTGTGTTAATAGAGAGAATTCTAAATGAACTGTGGTGCGCTGGAAGCCAGCTTGATTTCTGTCTGGACATTACGAGCTCTGTATATGAACTAAATATAAGTCAGTGCCTGTTTATTTAGTTAGTTCATAATTCCACCACTAGCAATTTTACATTGACTTTAGATTAAGTTCCTGCCGCCGCCCCTCTCAAGTTACACAGCTGACACCAAAGAAGGTTACTTAAGAACTGTATAATTAAGGGTCTTCTAATTTACATCATCTCTGTTTGCTAATGAATTATGTGTTTAAATAAAATTAAAAAAGCTGCTGCGTGTATTACTGAGTTCCCATATCCACTTGGTTCATTCAGTTCCTTTGTAGATGCTTAACTTCATAAAATTATGATGCTTAACTTTATAAATTATGCAGTGTACACTTCATTTCTTATTTATGTTTCTTAAACCATTTCCAGCCAGCTGTTCAGATTCTGTTTCCTTTTCAGAGGCACTGTTAAGTGAAGATATAAACTTCGCTTTGAATTCATCACTAGAAGGTATCACGAATGGCAGCAGCCACGCCTTTGAGGAGGTTGTCGTCATGTGTCATCTTAGATTTAGATGGTACTCTTCTTAACACAGGTGCGTACTAGTAATGTTTCTCGTCGAATTCGTAGGTGCCTCACTTGCACCATATATAAGGTATATACGTACCCAGTACTTTAAAGTAATCTTAGCCAGTGTTTAAGTAAGTTTTGTGCGCAGAACAAATGGCTAGTTTATCTGAGTAATATTTGGTAGCTGGGAAAGACCTTGTCTTTGATAGAAACTGTAATTTGTTTTATGTGATGCCTCTTTGCTTTGTAGCTTTTCATTCTTAATTTTTTGGCATAACCTGCTTTCAGTTTCATGACAGATGGCATTGTTGGTGATGTTTTAAAAGTGCTTCTTGGAAAGTATGGGAAACAATGGGACGCAAAAGTTGCTCACCATATTGTAGGGAAGACTCCTATTGAAGCTGCAACTGCTATTGTAGATGATTATAAGCTCCCTTGTACGACTGATGAATTCATGTCGGAAATTACCCCAATGTTTTCTGAGCGGTAAGTAGCTATGTGGAGTTGATTTCTTTTCTTAATGTGCACCATGGTTGATTAAATTGAATTTACTTGAAGCTGGTTAACGCATGGAGATTCCATGAAATGTTGCTCATATAAACTGAATCTATCTTACGTGCGACTGGGACAGAGTTCAATAATTTATGATACAGTATATTGTTTTCCTTCTTTCTTGTTATGCTGCGTAAACTTCATATTATTTAGGTAACCTAAGACATTCCATGTTCACAATTACATAAGATGTCTCTGCTCTTTTCTTCTCTTCAACTTTCTGCTTGTAAATGATTTGCTTTTATTTTCCAAGTTCTAGAGTTCATGAAGAGATTAGCGAGCCTTTTGGTGTCAATAATATATTTCGGGTGTTTATTCTACATGGCTAACTATTAGCATCTGTACAAACTATAAGTGTTTCTTAGACATGTTATTGCGTGGATCACTGTAGGTGGTGCAATATTAAAGCTCTTCCTGGTGCTGACCGATTAATTAAGCATTTGAAGGGACATGGTGTACCCATGGCATTGGCTTCTAATTCTCCTAGAGAAAGCATAGAAACTAAGTTATCCTACCACCAAGGTCTGGTTCCTTTAATCTATCCTATCTAAAACAACCAGATACTAGATTAGAGATTCATTTAAATATTTAATACATTCAGATCAATGTTTAGTGATGTTTGATCTTACCATCTCATTTTTTGTATGTTTAGGCTGGAAAGAGTCTTTTTCTGCTATCATCGGTGGTGATGAGGTGAGAATGGGGAAGCCATCTCCTGAAATGTGAGATGTTTTTGCATATCTTACTTTTATGCTTAATCGTGGATAAATTGTTTATTGGCATTTAATCTGTACTTGTTGCTTGATTTTCTTCTTAAGGTTCCTTGAGGCGGCTAACTTGTTGAATGCTGAGCCTTCTAGTTGCCTTGTCATTGAGGACTCATTGTAAGTGGCTCTTTTTTCTTTTGCATAGTTAACTTTCTAAGAAAAGGCATGTTAAAACCGTATGCCAGATATGTCTTTCAGATGAAATACTTTTCGTTCATTCAATTAGAAATGAAGTGATGCATGTTATTTTGTCTGACATTCTTATTAATGCAGTATTAGAAAGTAGAACTGTAGGTTAACGTAATCAAACAGGAGTAAACTAATAAAACCCAAGAATTGAAAAGTAGAACGCTAAGATAAACGAGTTTAGGTTAAAACCTAGTACTCTTGGATAATCAATAGATTATACGTAATAGAAAATATCATAATAAAAGTCTACCTCTAAGAGAATCCTAATAGCCTATTTATTGAGAAAGAAAACTTCTAGGAAAAGAAAACCTATTAAGGACATAAAACGCCCCTCCTAAATAAAGAAACTAGCAAAACTGTCCTAATGTAGGACACCCTAAATAAGGCACAGAATGCTCCTGCATCACTTATTGAGTCACTTTTTAGTGATATTCATTTATGCTCACTGCAAATTGGTCATGGGACTGCACCTAATCTAAGCTACACAGTGAGCAGTTGGTTAATTGTTATATGGTAATAAAATATTGGTGGACTTCCAAACTTTAATACTGATAGTTCCAGGTCAATTGTGTTATAATTGACCTTAAAGGTTAAAGTAGCGAGGCTCTGTTTCTCCCTCATGGCAGAATTGGATCATGAGATGCCTAGCTGAATAGTTGTGTCGTGTTACTATTGCTATTACTAATGCAAGAGTCTTTTCACCTGTACCAGACCTGGCATTGGAGGTGCTAAGGCTGCTGGAATGGAAGTGGTCGCCGTACCATCACTTCCAAAACAATCCCATCTTTATACTTCAGCTGATGAGGTGATCAACTCTCTGCTCGACCTGCGACCTGAAATCTGGGGCTTGCCTCCTTTTCAAGACTGTAAATTCTTGATCTCTTCGGCATCTTTGATTTAAACTTCTTCAGTTCTCTTCGGCACCTTTTAGATGGTGGCATGAAAGCTGTTGTTTCATCTTTCAGGGATCAACGGTACTTTACCTATTGAAGCATGGTATATAGGAGGCCCTGTTATTAAAGGCTATGGGCGTGGCTCAAAGGTACTTGGAATACCTACAGGTATGCGGATGTTATGAATTGAATTGGTCATATTGTTACTCTTCTGACATTGTGATTTGTGGGGATGTATCTCGTTTCATTTAATTAAAGTCTAACATAGGAAGAGCTATAATGTGATTTTATACCTTAATTTGGAAATAATAAATTTCAATTCGTCTTTCTTTCAGCAAATTTATCAACAGAGGGCTGGTCAGACATCCTCTCTTACCACCCCTCTGGGGTATACTTTGGTTGGGCTGGATTATCAAACCGAGGTGTCTATAAGATGGTCATGAGTATTGGTTGGAATCCATACTTCAATAACACTGAAAAGACTATTGTAAGTCTATTACGATTAACGAGTGGTTCTGGTTGTCCTTGTTGGATTCTGACGTAGGATGTTGTTATTCCTGCAGGAGCCCTGGCTGCTTCATGATTTCGATGAGGACTTTTATGGGGAAGAACTACGTCTTGCCATTGTTGGCTATATACGTCCAGAGGTACTGTAGTACATTTGTATACATTAGGAGTGTAATAGGTCAGTCCATTTCGGTCATATGCATATATTAGGAGCGTAATAGGTCACAGTCCATATCTGCCACTACTGAAACCGTTAGTCCATAGTCTGGGTTTCATCCAATTTGCTGACGATGGGTTAGGTTAACACATCTTAACATCCAGATCTGAAATATATGAAATAGAAACAGAACCGAGAAACATGGTCTTCTTTATGTTTTCTTCCGGGCAAAGTACTTTTATCATTTTATAGACCCGTTTATTCATCAACTCTGAGCTCTGTATTTTTTTTGTTCTTTGGTTCATATGCACAGGCGAATTTTTCTTCACTGGAGAGCTTGATAGCAAAGATTCACGAGGATGGAAAAATATCAGCGGAAGCTCTTGATCTTCCCACGTATGCAACCTACAAGGACGTCCCATATGTGAAAAACCCTTTGCAGCTGAACGAGCTTCGTCCATGAAAAGAATCCGTTTACAGAATTTCTACTGGATATTAAGCAACAACCCATTTATAAGAGAAATAATAATAATAAAAAAAAAAGAATTGCAGTTGTATTATTCTTACTACTGAAAGAGAGGAAAGATGTCTGCCATTCTCCAAAGAACATTGATAAGTTGCCAAAGAGAAATTAAAAAAGTACTAATTATTGAGTAGCACCATTATTGAGCACTGGCAGGGTTGTCAAAGTTAAATTGAGATTGAATGAACTCCTATGTTTGTTGGTATTTGATTTCATAGCAGTTCAATTGGTTTCTGAAGTTTTTCAAGCTTAAACGGGTCCGTGACTTCCCAAATAAACTGCATTAAAACCAAAACAGTGCCATGGCTGGCTGAGTTACCGTAGTCGCTGCAAAAAGATACTGTACATGTCTTTATTGCGTTGTGGTTCATATGCACATTATCAACCAAGGCAGTACTTCGTTTGTTTGTAGCTTAGGTTGGTTAGTGTCTTTATGCACTCAATGACTACTAAATCTAGCACACCCGTAAGTTCACTGTAACAGGTGTTGCAAATAAGCCTTTCTCTAAATAGTTGCACCTCTTGATCGTAATTGCGTTATGACGCGGGACAGGGCAATACAGTACTGTTATATCTAAGCTGCGGCAGATCAAATTTATTTCAAACTAGAGCAATTAAACAGTAAAAATGGCTAATCACCAGCGATTATTATCCTGCACTAAGCTATTGGCTGCTCACGTAAACCAAGGTCGTCATGAAAAAGCTTTACATTTCTTCGCTCAAATGTACTCAAACCCTGAATTATCTCTAGACCCATTTGTCTTCCCGCTTGCTCTCAAATCCTGTACGGCTCTTAACTTTTCAATTTTTGGAAAATCAATTCATGCTTACACTGCCAAGTCGTCTCTGATCTTCAACCCATTTGTTGCCTGTGCCTTAATTGACATGTATGGCAAATGTGTATCAATCACTTCTGCCCGGCAACTGTTCGATGAAATTCCTCAACGGAATGTTGTTATGTGGAATTCAATGATTTCTCTTTACTGTCGTTCTAGGAATCTTTCAACTGCTATTCGAATGTTTGATTTGATGGATGTTGAGCCTAATCCATCTTCTTTCAATTCAATCATGGCTGCAATGTCTGAACAGAACGATGGGTCTTCTAAAGCGTTAGACTTTTATAGACGAATGCAGAATTGTAATGTCAAACCAAGTTTAGTTACGGTTCTTGCTCTTTTATCAGCATGTGTAGGTTTAACATCGTTGAATCTTGTGAGAGAAATTCATGGATATTCAATCCGGGTTTTGATAGATTCTCATACCCATGTGAGTTCTAACCTTATAGAAGCTTATGGGCGATGCGGGTATCCCTTGCGTTCACGTTATGTTTTCGACAGAATGCATGAAAGAGATGTAGTTGCATGGAGCAGTATGATATCAGTTTATGCATTACATGGCAAAGCTGAGAAAGCCTTGGAGATGTTTGAACAAATGGAGTTGGCGAAAGTTCGACCAGACGGGATCACTTTTCTTGGTGTTTTGAAGGCTTGCAGTCATTCAGGGTTGGCTGATGAAGCTAAGAAATATGTTTCCAAAATGAGGAGCAATTATGGTCTGGTTCCAGGAAGTAAACACTATGCGTGTTTGGTCGATGTTTTGGGTCGTGCGGGAAAGTTATACGAAGCTTATGAAGTAATTAAAGAGATGCCAGCAAGGGAAAATGTAAAAGCCTGGGGAGCTTTACTTGGGGCTTGTAGGAGTTATGGTGAAGTTGAACTAGCAGAGATTGCTGGGCAAGTTTTGTTTCACATAGAACCTGAAAACGCCGGAAATTATGTGTTGTTGGCTAGTGTTTATTCTGCTGCAGGGAGATTAGATGAAGCAGAGAGAGTTAGGAGAGACATGAAAGGGAGAGCTGTCAAGTCATCACCTGGGAGTAGCTGGATTAATATGTGAAACTTAGAATCGAGATTCAACAATTGAATCAGCCTCAATCCCAGCTAGTCATATCAAGGAAATGAATGCAACTCTGTTTAGAGCAAACGATATTACAGGTGCGCTTGAATTGACCTGAGGCCTATTCTAACCTCAAATGGCTTTATCATGCATATTAATATGTTGGTTCAGTTTCTTGTAGATGTGAATTCAGGCCTGATGTCAATATTATGTATCAACTCCCAACTTGACCACAAGTTTAGACTCGGTAAACATGCATGGGGTTCTGTTTTCCTTATATCGAGGCAAAAGACAATTTTGCATTTGTTTATTTTTTTCCCATGGTGGCATGGTAGCATTGTGCAACATTGGTTTTTTCTTTCATCGGCGACAACCTTGAATGCAAGCAGAATGGGATCATCTTCAGTCTATCAAGCTGAAGCTGTTGTCTCCATCAGATTGTCAAAAGACCTCCATCCGTGCATTATTGGTAATTCTTCTTCCTTTCGCATCATGCTCGTCGCATTTCTCTCTCTTCTATTATGAAGATCTCATACATTGTTAGATTATTCTTTTCCATTAATTTGTTCTGTATTAAAATACTAAGACATTCTTAAGGTTTGATGTGAATAAGGTTGGTTTCTGTTACCCTACTAGAAGGGGGAGCAGTTCAATTATACTGATTATTACCACCTAAATATACTTTATTAAGTACCTAAAGTTGTGATCTTATCTTCTTGCACCTAAAAAGAAGTAAACTTATAATTGAGCGACGAGATGATTGGAAATTGTACTATAATGGCGGACATTGCATCTCCCTGCTTCAATAATTGTTCAAAAAGTATGAATAGGAAATATGTATTCCAAGAATTATTGTACACAATTATATCCTTAAGGGCATTAAACAAGGATTTGTTTTACTCGCACTCACTGTTCGTACAATTTTTGATCCAGCACCGTCACAAGTGGAAAATATGAACAACACTTGGTTAATGTAGATATGATTTACCAAAATCAAAAGAATGATAGAACATTGCGCGAGCAATTTTTTTCCCATCAAGTAATAATGAGATCAGATATGATATAACACAAAAACATGAAAGTTCATAGTATTATGCAAACATCTAGCTCATATTAATTCCAAACAAGTTCTTTAGCACAGGGACACATCGAAGAGGCTCCATGGTTCATAGTCACTTGTGCTAAAGAGTCACTTGCAAAAGAGTCACTTGCAAAAGTTTTCCCGATGACTCTTAAACGTTTACTTTCCTGTGACTTCACGTTGATCAGTACGTCTAAAGTTTTCCCGTGGTTCATGATTGGGATGAGCATTTAATCACCAGAGTCTGCAAGACATTTAAAGAAAAAGCTGCCAGACATTTAAAGAAAAAGCACTGATTCTAATATGATATGCACACGCATGAGTACTTCGAGCGGCAAGTGCGGCCCACCCCATCGCCCCGCACCGTCCGGTGTTTCGGCGAAAACTTACCAAACACACCATAACATGAGCTCAATTGACCAGTGTTGTATGGATCATCAATAGGATCAGCAGAGCAGACATTATTCTGGCATCGCTTTAAATTAGTATCAGAGTTACAACTATTGACTGCGGCACTTATTAACGTTGAAATTAGTGTAAAATAATGATCTTAATTCTCGAATCCAATGATAATTAGTGCTAATCCACTGATTCCAACACATGATCAATAAACAACAAACAGAGCATCTACACTTCTAACGATGTAGTGTGTAAACCTTCTTCGTGTACAATGTACACGTGACCTTCTCTGTTACTTCCACCGAACCCCACCGAACCCCACCGTATCTTCTACTCTCGAGGAAACAAAAACCACCGTCAGATCGAGATCAAAATCAAGATTTTCATAACCGTCCAGATTTGACCGAAAGACCAACCAACCCATTACTTTGACTTTGAAAGGAGGAAGAAGTAGTTGACCAACTCAACTCCAGTTCGGCAACTCATTTACACTACATGCTGACGCACGCGTTCGCAGCCGGCACCCCTCTTAGTAATTTTTCCATCCAAAAAGGGAGCAAATTAAGAAAAATAATTTATTAGGGTTTAAGTAAATATAATCGGCTGAGATTCAATTAGATTTGTGAAAGCCAAAGTCGGCAGAATCCCTTTACTTTCCTGTGAAGGTATTCGGCAAAACCAACGTCGGCTAAGTGCCAGCCACGTTCACACATAGAAACTTCCTCCATTAAGAGGCAAGTAAAATATGGCGGTATGGTTTATTACAGCTAGAAATGTAGGGTTTTTAAAAAAAAACGGGACACATGTAAAGTACGCATTTGAATGATTCACAAGGATAAGTACCATTAGATGCTCACCACGTGTAAAATCACAATATTTTTATTTTTCTAGGTGAAAGAAAGATAAAGAAAAAACGCGTAAAAAAAGAGAAGAAGATATTATGAGAAGGTAGTTATGATGACTGGAGTGGGGTTTAAATAGGAGGAATTCGTTTTCATTTCATTTCAAAACTTGGACTTGTGTTTGACGGTTTAAACTGTGAGTTGAGAGAGTGAGTTGTTTTTGGTTTATAAGCGGGACAAATTTTCTCAGGGACGAAATTATCGGATTATTCGAGTGAAATTAGAGGAGTTTTAGGAGAAAATCTTATATTCTTACTCACTTTCCACGAATAGGATTCAGGGTTTTCAGCATTTCTCAGTATTTTCTGGAGAAGGCTATCATTTTTCAAATTTCGTTCAGGTATGTTTAACTTCTCTTCCTTTGATTTCTTCTCAAATATTTTCTCTTGTTGCAATATGGATAACAAATCTTCTTCTGTATTGGATTTTCGGAACTTTTTTTCCTTTTTCAGTTTCATTTCATTACTATTTCCGTAAGTTCTTATTAGGTTTTTTATCTTTATTTTCCCCCCTTTTCCATTAAAATTAACTAATTAGAATTGTATTGTTTTTTACAGATTGAATCAGAAAATTGTAATCCTCTTGGTGATATTGATATTTATTAAGCTTAAGTTAATGGCGTTGGGTAGGAGTCGCAGTTTTCAAGCAAGTTGTATAAGAACATCTTCAAGCTTTGATTCAACAGATAAAGAGTTTTTAGCTGTAGTTCCCTCAAGGAAAAGGGTTACTACAGATTCTTGTACATATGAGACTCCATTGAAGAATCGTTGTGTATCTGAATCATACACAGAAGAAGAAGAGTCAGTTCTTGAATCCATACCACAAGATGTTTTGGTAAGAACCTATAAATGGAAACAAATTTTTTGATTGATGTCTTTCAAATTTCAATTTGGGTTTTTATTAAATCTTGGGTTTGTGTTTATTCCAGGTTAAAATATTATGCGGCGTAGATCATGCCGACTTAGAACAACTCTACCACGTTTCCAACAAGATCAGAGATGCTGTAAGTTTCCAGAATCAATGAGAAACCCCCCAATGAAATTGAGGTTTATTGCCTAGCTATTTAGGTGTTAATATCTGCTGGCTGTATCTAATTTGTAATGTTGTCTGTTCATTTTCAGTCTCTGATTGCAAAACAATGGTACTTTGCCTTTAGTACCCCATCATCAAAATCTACTGGTTATAAGAACATTTTTAGTGATTCCGAAGAACTAAGTAAGTTAGAAAGCATTGAAGCACCAAATGCACCAAGACAGGAAAGGATTTCAAAGTCTAGAATTAGTCCGAAGAAGCTTGCTGGACTTGCTGTCGCCTTGTTTCGATCAACCGAAGAAGATGAATGGTCAAGGAATGGGGCAATGCTGCTTGAGACAGTAGTTTGAGGAAAGATAAGTTTATAGATTGGGGCTAAGGGTTTTGTAGATAGAGAATACGGTCAGAAGAAGTAGTAGTAGTTGTGTATGATAGAAATCTGTGTTTAAGTTAAATTCTTCAATTCTTTTCGTTGAAGATATATTTCTTTCCCTATTGAAATGTATCAAATAATTGGAAGCTTTTCTGTAAGTAACCGGTTTTCATTTTCGTTCAGCTTTCGTAAGCTGAACGAAACAATCTATTGTACACTTGATCTAAATGAAGAAAATTGCAGTTTACACGTTATACTCCTTGTAGAAAACTGATTTCACGTTTATATAACAATCTATTCCGCCAAATAGCCAAGCTGGTTAGGTTTAGTAGTACTAATAGAAGTTCCATATTTTGCTGCAATGGTGGCATTAATATGGAGGAAAAGAGATGGGATCCCATTGACACCATTTACATAAACATCACATCACTTGTGGTCGAGTTGGTCGAGTTCTTTGGATCTACATTCCCCCGCTTTGCGCTGATTCTAGGCTTACTGCTACTTAACGTTTTAGACTTCCTTCCGATTTCCTGCCTCTTAATGGTGTGCCGATGGGCATAGTGAGAGGCTTCGCCTAATTGGTTTCACCAAACCAACAACCTGGGTGAATGGTTAACTGTTTACAGTGCATTTATCACCAAACCAACAGCACCTTGAATGTGTAATTGTTACTTCTCAATTACAAAAGTGTAGTTGAGACTCTGATTGCTGCCGATTCGCTGCTAAAATAATCGGAAGTGATATGAACAATAGATGAGAGGTTAGGTGCTCCATTACATCCTTAAAGAAGAATGTCTGTAATGAGGACGATGTCGACAATGCATATGTATGGAAGAACCTATTTCCACTAAAATGGCTTTCCTCCTTAAAAACTCTCCCATCGTACGCACAGTAAACATTCAA
>JAJJMA010303476.1:0-18005 GCA_023529015.1 Papaver nudicaule | reverse complement strand
TACTCTGTGTCTCAATATTTCTTACTCAGATGTCTGCTCTGAGTAAAGGTCATACACTGAGTGTGATCAGTGACCTGAGAGTTAGAGGGCTACTCTGTGTCTCAATATTTTAAGAATGATTAGGTGCTGAACCATGAAGTATGGCTGCCTACGTACCCTTGAAAAATGGATCAAGCACTACGTAGTTCGATTTTTTGTTTTTTTTGTTGAATTAGATTTTATTAATCATCATCAACTGAAAGAAGTTTACAAGAATTGGATGGGAGCCTTGCAACAAGCTGAGCTCCAATCCCTAATCCAAGAAGTGTGATTAGGGATAGTAGGGCTTCAAATACCTGGAATTCCAAGGGTGGCATAAAACTCTCCTCTCATATTTTTTAAGTAATAGGATCCTTTGCCTGCGACATCATGTATAATGTACGGTCCTCCCCATGTTGGTGCGAATTTTTCCCATTTTCTAGTTTTCTGGTAGGGTGGAATTTCTCGTAAAACGTATTGCCCCACTACAAAGTTCCTTAGCTTAACTTTTTTGTTGTATTCAGTGGCTAGCCTTCGATTGTAGTTTTCCATTTTTTGTAATGCTACTTATCTTCTTTCTTCTACATCATCTAGATTTTCGAGCATGAGGTCTGTGTTGAGCATTTTTTCCCAGGCTTCAGTTTTTGTTGTTGGCACCTCTGTTGGGATTACTGCTTCTGCGCCGTAGGTTAATAAAAAAGGAGTTTCTCCCGTTGACTCTTTTTTTGTGGTTCGATAAGCCCACAAAGTGTTGTGTAATTGCTCGCACCAACTTTTCTTGTTGAGATCTAAGGTTCTTTTTAGGTTTAAGGCAATGGTTTTATTGGTTGCCTCTGTCTGTCCATTACTCTGAGGGTAAATGGGGGTTGACTTGCTCTTTTGAATATTGAATGCGCTGAATAGTTTATCAATGTTCTTTCCCGAGAGTTGCTTTCCATTATCTGAGACTATAATAGCGGGTATTCCAAATCTACAAATTATGTTCTCAAACAAGAATTTGAATACATCGATGTCTCTAATTCGTGCAAGGGCCTTTGCCTCTACCCATTTTGTAAAGTAATCAGTGGCCACAATGATGTATCTTCTTTTCTTTGTTCCTTCGATCAATGGTCCTACAATGTCCACCCCCCATTTCACAAAGGCCAAGGGCTCATGCCTGAGTTGAGTGTTGTAGCTGGTGCTTTGATTTTTCTGGCGAAGCGCTGACGTTACTCACACCTGCGAGACATATTGGTTGCGTCTCTGTTTTTACCTGAAAAACATATGTACCGTCTCTGGGTACTTTTGTAGTGCTCCAGATCAAAATCGAACAAGACGAGCCTAAACCAAGTCAATGCCCGTTCCCGTCTTGCTTCGGTCACAGAGAGGACGAGGTTGGTCTAGGGAGGGAAATAGTGGAAGAAACTTGAGATCAGGTTGAGGATGTGTTTCTGGGTGTGAGAGTTCAAGATCTCCGTCGTGAGGGTGACTGGAGATCTCCAAGGCTAGAAGTGTATTGAATTACTCAGAATCTGGTTGTTGCTCGTGCTCCGAGGCTTTGGTGTTCGTGAGCGTTGTGGTTATTCTGTATTGGAAGATAGAGGAAGCCTCTATTTATAGTGTTGTACTCACCCTGATCTCTCGACAGAGAAGGTGGAAGTCGTGGAAGAGTGGAGGAGTGGAGGACTTGAGTTGTGCTCTGTAACCGCTAGAGTTGTGTATAACATGTCCACTCAGCACCACTTTCTCGTAACTATCCATCATCTCTATCAGTTTCTTCTTAACTGTCGTAGACCGCCAGACCAATACCCCTAAAGTTATCCCCTCGTGTGATGTTTTGATATCTCGAGTGATACGCAGATATTGCGTGGTTGAGTTGAGTTTGAGTAGTGTCGTATGACTAGGATATCGTGACCAGCGTGAGTGTGGTGCTTTCGAGACATGCGTAGTGAGTGTATAGGAATGGCCTTGGCCGTTGGCCAAGGCCAGGAACTCATGGCGCTATGGATATGGCGCCTGCGTAGCACCTTCGCCTTGGGCCAAGGTTAAGTTTTCATGGCGCCAGGGATTTGTGGCACCATAGCCTAAGGGGCTACGGAGGCCAAGGCCAATTTCTATAGCGCTGTTAGCGCTGTAAGTTTTTTATGGCGCCATGAGTCATGGCGCCAAGGCCAGTTTGTTGTGGCGCCATGGTTCATGGCGCCACGGCCTTAGCGTTTCGCCAAGGCCAATTTTGGTAGCGCAGATATTCATGGCGCCATGATATATGGCGCCACGGCCTTGGCCTTTGGTCAAGGCCAACTTTGTTGCAGCTGGTGCGTTCTGGCTACGCTGCTTTGGTTATGGTGCGCGTATTTCACTTTTAGCGGCTAAGAGAAAGAAATATCTTCTTGTGCTTGTACCGCTACAACGTACTTGAAGTCATGGCGTGCTTATCCATGGTATGTTAGACCATCCTGAGCTTAGAGTGTGGTCTGCTTAAGCCTGTTTAGGCTGTTGTATGCTTTTCAGAGAACTCTGGACAGGCCTAGAGCTTCGGTGTTCCTGAGGTTTTCATTGAGACTCGAACGTTGAGTCATATTTTGAGAGGAAATCCATGAGGATGCGTCTCTGTTAACTCTTCACCATGTACCATTGAGCAATCTTGTTCAAGTATCGAGGAATTCTGGGCGATGTCGATATGAAGCAGATTAATGGGTTTATGTGCTGGTGAGATTATCAGTACTGCACTATGATATCATCCTCTCCACCGGGAGTTATAAGAGAGAACTCATAGAGAGTATATTCAGCTCGTAGTCGTAGAATAGGTTGCATTCTGAGCTATAGAGATGTGCCTGAATAGGCGATTGCCCCTAGATAAGGCGTAGTTAGAGAGGAGTTTTACGATGTTGTCCCTCTCTCATTTTTCACCATCTACAGTCTCTATTCATGAAAGGCCAATAGTATCCTTGTGTTTTAGCTTTGAGTGCCAAAGATCTCATTCCGCTATGATTACCTGCGTTACCATAATGGATGGCAAACAGTATTTCATGCCCCTCTTCTTTGGATAAACACCTTAACAATGGTCCTAAGAAAGATTGACGATATAAGACTCCGTCCCTCATCCTATAATTTTTTACCCTTAATTCTGACTTCTTTCTGTCAGAGGCATTTGTTAATACCGTTGTCCCTTCTAAGTGTTGGATCAGTGGTGTTCTCCAATCATTTTCTTCTAAGGGTGAGGACGGAGGTCTGGTGCGAGCTTTCTTTGTTGGATTAACATTGTCCTCTCTAGGCAGTAGAGCGGCATTCTTTCCTTTTTCAACAGTTTTAGGGAGTATCTCATCGTCTTGGAAGGTTGTTCCATCTTCCAAATTCTCCTCTGGTCCTGGGCCAGCATTCCATTGATGGCTCATGCCTGATCAGGTCGCAATGCATTGCCCCAAAGATTGCTTTAGCTCAACTGATGGTTCATAGATTCGCCCTATTTTAATAGAAGTTTCTTTTTTATTGCGGGTCATGGAAGCAATGAAGGCCAGTGCGTCCGCATGTCGGTTGTCCTTGCGGCATAAGTGCCTCAGAGTGATATTTGATATCTGGGATACCAAACTTTGCGCCAAAGTCATGTAAGACACCAGGTTGTCATCCAATGTTTTGTATTTTAATTCCAACTGTCTAATGACTAACTAAGAGTCACTGGTGAGTCGTACGCCTGATATTCCTAGTTCTATGATGATTCTCAATGCATGAATGACTGCTTCATATTCAACAATATTATTCGTAACATCACCAAATTCCAAGCGAAGTGAATGTACCATTCTGTCTCCAGTGGGGGTAGTAATGACTATTCTGATTCTGCTTCCTTCGTCGTTCTTTGATCCATCCACAAATACCTCCCATCTGCGCTTGTCAGAGGGATGTGGAATTGTATTGGGCTCTTTTTCACTCGTAGTTTCTTCCGGGAGGCCATCTATTTCAGATTCATCATTTAAAGGTAAATCTTCAAGGAAATCTGCCAGTACTTGAGACTTCAAAGCGGTTCGAGACTCGAATATGATATCGAATTGGTCTAATTGTGCATTCCACTTTTCCACCCTCCCTACTGCTAAGACGTTTTTCAAGACTATCCCTAGTGGGGCTTTTGTTGGAACCCTGATCCAGTGAGTCTGAAAATAAGTGTGAAGCTTCTGTGAGGCAAAAACAAGTGCCAGGATGAGTTGCTCTATCCTAGTATAGTTTCTCTCTGCTTGGTTGAGGGTTTTGTTGACATAATTGATGGGTTGTTCTACCTTCGTGACGGTTCTTACTAGCACCGCACTTACTGCGTTCTCTGTGGCGGCAATATAGAGTGTTAAGACCTCACCAGGCTCAGGCTTTTGCAATATTGGTATGGACGCCAGGTATTCTTTGATTTTTTAGAATGCTGCCTCACAGTTTCCATTCCAAGCGGATTTGCTCTCCTTTTTCAAAATGTCAAAGAAATGTTTTAATTTATCTGAAGATCTCGCAATGAATCTCCCCAGGGCCGCCAGACTTCCATTCAGTTTCTGAACTTGCTTGAGGCTCTTGGGTGAGGGCATATTAACAATTGCTTGGATTTTGCTTGGGTCCACTTTAATTCCTCTTTTGGTTACCAAGTGTGCCAAAAATTTTCCTGATGTGACTCCGAAAGTGCACTTCTCTGGATTCACCTTCATCCTGCAGGATCTCATCGCCTGAAATATTTCTCTGAGGTTCTCCATATGGTCAATTGCCTTTTTACTTTTGACTAACATATCGTCCACATAGACTTCCAAAATGTGTCCAATCCATGGTTTGAAAATATTGTCCATTAGCTTCTGATAAGTTGCCCCAGCATTTCTAAGTCCAAAGGGCATCCTTGTGTAACAGTATAGTCCATGAGGGGTAAAGAAGGCAGTGTGAACCTGGTCATCTTTATCTAGTGCGATATGGTTATACCCGGAGTACTCATCCATGAAAGAAAGGAGCTCATGACCTGCTGTGGCATCCACCAGCTGATCAATACTTGGTAATGGGTAACTGTCCTTAGGACAAGCTTTATTAAGATTGGTGAAGTCTATGCAGATGCGTATTCCTCCATTCTTTTTTGGTACCAAAACCATATTTGAGATCCACGTGGGACAAACGAATTCTCTAATAAATCCGGCTTCCAGAAGCTTTCTGAGCTCTTTTTCCACCTCATGGTGGTATTCAGATGATACTTTTCGCACCTTTTGCCTAAATGGTGCTGATCCCTCCTCAATTCTCAGTTTATGGGTTACTACTTCAGAGTCTATACCCGGCATGTCCGACATTTTCCATGCAAAGATGTCCGCGTATTCTTTTAGGAGTTCATGTAGTTGGCGCTCACGCTTTTTTTCCATTAGTGTTCCTATTTTTATCATTCTTGGCGTGTCTTCATCACCTATGTTGACTTCCTTTGTTGGCTCCAGGGCGGAAAAGGTAGGGGTAGGGCTTCCACAGAGCGGAGCTTTCTTTAATTGTTATTTGACGGCCTCACTGTCTGGCCTGCTGGCTGAGATGATAGCTTCATTACTGAGTACCTCAGTAGCTAGATTGTCAGGACTGAGTACTTTATCATTAGTGTTTGGTCCAGGGACGCACTCTAATCTTTGGCATTCAACATCCTTTAGATATTGTTGGTATTTTTCTTCTTTGATACTTTCCTTCTTTTCCCTTTTCAGGTTTTGAAGTGCTTGAACTTTTTCCACATTGTGTTGAGTTTCCTCTGCCTGGCAACTTCTGGCGTCCATCTGGTCTCCTTTGATTTGGAGCTCTCCATGAGGTCCTGGAAAACGTAAAAATTGGTGGTATGTTGAGGCAGTTCCTTTTAGTCTGTGTACCCATAACCTGCCCATGATTGCATTGTAAGGGGAAGGGGCTTCGACCACACTAAACCTCGTGTTAATTCGAATTGATCTGGCCCTAACTTCCAAAATGATCTCTCCCTTTGGCTTGGACACTGCCCCATTGAACCCATAGATTGTAAAACGTTAAGGGGTGAGCTGCTCGTCAGTAAACTCCATTCGTCTATAGGTATCGTAGAAAAGTACGTTCAACGAGCTTCCTCCGTCCATTAAGATCTTAGTGACATTCCATCCTGAGATTGGTAGAGTGAGTACTAAGGCATCATTATGGGTTTCCAACTCTTGATCAACATCCTCAGAAGAAAATGTAAGGGGCGCAGACATCCATTCTTCCCAGTCTTCTGTAATAACTCCATCAATCTTAAACATTTCATGATCCTCAACTCTTTTCTTTAATCTCCGTCCTACATCTCCTGAGAGGGATGGGTCATAATGCTCCGAATGAGTTATCATGTGGATAATTTGGTTGTCAGGTAGTTTTACATTTTTATCTTTTTGTGGATGGTTCACATCATTGGGGCTTAACACGTATTCATTCAAATTTCCTGCATTGATCATTTTTTGAATTTGGTCCTTAAGGTTCTTACATTTTCAGTTTTGTGACCCCTGAAGTCATGGTACTCACACCTTTCAGGGTGGTTTGTCGTTTTGTCATGTTGTCTGCCTCGTGTGTGCGACCATTCAAAATCTTGACGGTTTTTTATAGCTGCCATTATTTGGACAATTCATGCGTTCAGCTTGGTGTATACTATATCATTGAATGATACTCCTTTTTTGAAGTTATTGGGCCTACCATCATTTCGCTTATAATCCTCACTCATGGCTTTTTTATCCGGATATGGAGCTTTTGCTGGTTCATAATTTCTTTTGGGTGCTGAGGGCTCAGGCTCCACGGAGTCAGTACGCTGTGGAACCTTGGAAGACGGCTGTGCTCTAGGATTATCCTTCTGAATTTCTCGAAGTCGGACATGCTTGTCAATCAAAACCATGAGATCTCCTTCGGTCTTAGGCTTTTGGTTGTGGATGTCTACGAAAAGGTTGCTCATTCGGTCCAGTGCCCACTTAAAACAATTGATGCTAATTTCTGGATTTACACTTCCAATTTCTTGCCCAATTTTAATCCATTTATCTCTTAACTCTTGATAAGTCTCATTTGGTCCAATGGCCAGGGCAAACATTCGATCAAGGCCAGCCTTAGTCCTTTATTGTATCAGTACTTAGTGATGAATGCATTTGCTAATTCCTCAAAAGAGTTGATCGAGTGAGAAGGAAGATCATCATACCAAGCCAAGGCTGGGCCTTTGAGACTTGACAGAAAAAACCTACACATTACCTTGTCGCCCCATTCCCATTGTACCATTGCACTTCTATAATACCTTCCTGTCCTTCAACGCAAAGGAAAGTGGGAGGCTTGCATTTATCCGGGAGCTTATAGAAACTAATTCTCGGAACCAAAGGTGTGGAGTGAGAATCTTTCATGGATTCCTCTAAATGTCCACCGCCCTGCTTGGATTTGAGCATTTTGATCTCCTGGCGCATTTGCTCCATATCATCTTGTTGTTTATGCCTCATAGCAGTGCGATCATGATTGGGCACAGTGTCTTCGTAGTCCTCACCCCCATCACCATAAGGGTTATACTCTGGTTCTTTTTTCTTTGCGAGTAAGACATTGACTTTTGAGGCATATCTTGGGTGTACGCTCCGAAGTGGCTGTGTTGATCTGGTTCCAAGTAAGGAACTACTTGGCTATCTGGTGACTTTACTGCTCTCACCACTGAATTGTTTTCGGCCGCTCTCTCTTTAGCTTTTTGGAGCCTCTTTTCAAGTCTTCCTCGATTGTCTTTTAGTATCTGATTTTCCTCTGCCAAAAGGGAAAGTGCGTCAGTAAAGGTGGACTTGAATTTCCTCATTTCTTCCAGTTGGAACTCATGGAGCTCCCTTACTAGGTGGTTGCTTTCTTCTGACAGATTAGGAAGTGTGCGATTATTGACCCTCAAGTTACCATTTTTGCCTTCAACTATGACTGGAATTGCTGGCCTTACGTCTCCTAGTCTTTTGTTGGAGTAAACCTCTTGTAGCACTCCTAGTCCTCTTGGTTGTGCGCTTGTCTCACCTAGAAACATCCTTGGTTGTAGCTGGCTTACCTTTGACGGCCTGGTCAGTGGGATTCCATAAGGCTGGTTGGGAACTACAAACGATGAATCTCCCACCTTTTCTTGTCGTGATGCTTTCAATGCGGCCTCCAGATCTACGGCCTCTTCTGTTTCCAGGAAAGCCGTACTGGCTGCTAATTTTTCTACTGCGGCAGTCCTCTCTGCTGCGGCTTTATGATTGTACTGAGATTTGTCGAATCTGGCTTTCTCCACTTGGGCCTTTTCCATTGCTACTGCTTCTATATTGGCTCTTTGTGTTGTGGCTTTCTGTGCTGCAGCTTTTTCTGAAAAGAATTTCTCGGCTGCGGCTTTATCCTCTTGGGCTTTGTGTGCGGCCGCTATGCATGAGGCCTGGTGGTCAGCAAGCAACTTTTTCTACGCAAGCTTTAGTGCTGCAGCTTTATCCGTTGCGGCTTTATCTGTTACGGCTTTATTTGCTGCGGCTTTATTTACTGCGGCTTTTCCTGCCGAGGCTTTTTCTGCTGCTGCACTGTTTGTCGCCGTAACTAAGCTGTATGCCGCAACCCCTGGAGTGATGCTGATATGCTCAACTGCGTCTGCATCCCTCATATCAGATTGGTCCTTTGTTGTACTCCTCGTTCTGATCTTGGAGTTGTGAATGTCTTTAGAGTTTCCCATTCCACAAACTTAGTAATACTTTGCCTAATTCTAAGTTCTTACGGCAGTGATTTTCAAAAATGCTTATGAAAACATAAAAAACCGATAAGCAAACACCAGGAAAACATGACCAATATTTTTAAACAGTGTTTAACCCTCTTCCCTTGATTCCTTTAGCTACTTTCTATAAATAAGAGAAAAAAACTTGAATGTAGAGATACACAAGGTAGCACAGGAAGGATAAATCCTTTACCAGAGACCGAAGTCCCTGTTTCTAGCGCCAAACTGTTTGTGCATTAAACTATCCTAGTCTTAAGTCACAAACCAACAAGATAAATATGATATTGAGTCCTTGGATTCACTTAATACAAAAGAGTAACATCCAATGAGTTATGTAAGTAAATAAGAACACCAAATTACTTCTCTAAAGGTTATAATTGATCATTCATATCGAGGTGGTAATCATATTACAATATACATGTTTCAGTCTTAACGACTTTGAGTAAGGTTACAAGATGGTATTGATAACAGTTTTCTCTTAGCTTATGGCTTGGTACTTCTTTCTCCCAATCTTGCACTCAAATGCCCCTCCTCAGCTCATTCCACTGAGCTGAGTATTTATAGGAGTCCTAAGGCGGTTCCCAGACATTTGTGTTCACACCTGGTGGGGTCCTTTCTCCTCCTTTAGTAGTGCGGCATTCTTCTATGAGTTTGCGGCACCTTGCTTACTTCTAACTGAAGTCTTCTTCTGAGTGCGGCTCATGCTTCTTTCCACCGCCAAGAACTTGACACGCGTCTCTTGACTTCTGACTTTCTCTGACCGGGCATTTAATGTGGGTAGTTGGGTGTTCCCCATGCCGAACAGCTGTCTTTTGATGTCTAGTCCCATCAGCTCTGTCGTGGATGGCTCTCAGCCCTTCATCTGGATTCTCATTATAGATGGATAAGGACTCCTTAAATCTTAACCCTCCATCCAGATCCTCACTCGAGATGGGGAGTAGGGTCCCCAGATCTCACTCGGTGTTTCTCTCCTGCCCTGCTTATCTTACTTCCTTTCCTCAGATGCTTACACGTAGGTGGTGGGTACTTTGTACCAACACGCATGGTAGAAGATAAACAATAATACAATAATCAAAAGAAAGAAGTACTCGCATAAAGACTCAAACAAAAATAGTTTCAAAATCATCCCAAACCAAACAAGAATTTTGCTACGCATGGAGTTCATATTCTTGACAATAAATTCAAAGAATTAAAGGAGTTCAAGGTGAAGAAAACTCAGAAATAAAATCCAAATTATGCTGGTGGTATGGACAACAAACTCCTCAAGCTCTGGTGGTGGTGGATGGGTCGAACAGGTGGTAATGACGTCGTGGAGGTGGTGCTGGTGATAATAGAATGATGGTAGCGTCGAGTTGTTGCTGATGTGGATGTGAGGATGCTGTAGATGGTGATGGCCTGAACTGGATGATGTATGCAGTGGATTGATGGTGGTGCAGGTGGTAATGGTTGGAGAGGAGCGAAGCTCCTTCCTGATGGAGGTGCAAAACTATGGTGGTTTATGTGTACGTCGAGAAGATGTATGAGATATTAGATATTGCTCCCGTTCTTCTCCTTTTATATCTTCTGTTTTTGCCGCAGACTTGATTCCCGAACAACCTAAGTTTCTTAGACCATGTGAACTTCTAAACATAACTCAGTAATCTTCAACGAGTCATCTTCAAATATCAACGACAACGGTTCTCTTATTCAGCTAATTTCTCGGCGTGAAAACTCTTTCCTATCATAACCCAAAATCGTACCCAATCTTTTCTTTCCTTGTTAGCTCCGATTTCCCTTTGTCAACCTTCTCAGATACGCACACAACACATGGTGAACCCTTGGTAAAGACTTCAGTCCGGTGAACACAACAACTGCTACATTAGTTCTTCCCTAATTTAAGTTTTGGCAGACTCGTACTCAAACTCTCAAAACTCTGCCAAGTCCAAATCCAATTCTGTGTGACCCTGATCTTCAAAACCTTCTCTTGTTTCTTCTTAGATGACCATCGCCGTGCTTGAACCGACTGCAAAGCAAGTCAGTCAACCAGTAACAGCAACTTCATAATCCTTGCCAGATTTCCTGACAAAACAATGCCTTAAACATTACCTGAAATCCCAGCAGTACCTCAAATCACCTTTCAACCAGCCATTTCTTCTTTCTTTCCTGCCACAATTTCAATGCCCTAATCACCATTAACCTGTGTTACATTCCTTCTCCATCTCGTCTTCGAAAACTTCTCTTAAATTCTCAACCCTTGGTGCAACGGGATGGCAAGAATATCTCAGCACAAGAACTGATTATGCTCAGGCTTTCTGTCGAATACCTGACGTGTACGACCTCGTGTGATGGGTATCACCTTCATATTAGTTTCTTAACCCTCCAAAATCTCCTTCCCTGCAAGATTCTATTTCATTCATTACACACACATAGTCATCCACAGACAAAGCAAATTTCAACCCTTTCTTGTTTTCTTGGCATAAACCGAAGTCCAAATCCTAACTGACTAGTACCCAGTATCATATCTCCTCTGATCTTCAACAGTCTATAAATCACCTCTGTCTTCAGAACTTCTTCTTACCCTGTAGGTTTGATTATAAGTCGGTGGTGAAAACTTGGCAGCATCATCTGTTCTGTATTTAGGTCAAAGAATGAACCCAACTTGAACCAAATGTTTGTTAACCCTAGAACCCTGCCACACTCGTGTTTCTGGTTGTCTCGATCCCCTAAGGCTAAGTGGTGGTGAATTGGTGCAGTCTGTTGCTTGGTTTAGCTGAAGGCAGTATGACAATCTTTCTTTATATTTTTTTCCTATCTTTCTTTATGCTTGAAATTCGATTTCAATCTTACTGGTATCATTTACACTTGCACGCCACACGTGCAGTACCCTTATGTTAATCATTCTGTTAGAGCATTGCTCGGTTGAACCCACTGATATTGCTATCTCAAGTCAGTTGTCAAGTTTAGTTGACAAAAACACAATCCTTGATAAGTTTACTCTACAACCTCGGACTAGGATAGTTTTAGGTAATCGAGACGAAGACCGGAGCTTACTACATTATAAATCATAACGTCCTCGCTAAAGGTTAGAAAGGTTTTTCCTTTCCATGTTTCGTATTTGCCATTTCTATCATATCAATAGTCTATGATGTTGTTTATAAGATCCGAAGGTATTATAGGATTCTTCGCCTTTACATTTGTCACATCCGTGATATTATGTATAGGTTGAGTATGTTGAATTGTCTCTTGAAATTACCTCAACGGTGAACGCGTACATGTGTTGCTTAAGGCATTCCTGAGAACGAGCGGGTCTTTATGAACGTGTACATACGAGTTCAATGATTTCTCCTGAATTCTCCTGAACTCCAATTGACAGCTCTATGAACGCGTACATATAAGCCATGGAAAACTTCCCAACTTTCATATCTTGAAGTTTTCGGTCTAGACATGATTAGTTCTCGGACTTGTCATTACTTGGCCCATGGAATTCAACTACTTAATCCAAGCGATGTTCAAACATGATTTGGACCAGAAGTCGCAAACCTTCAATCAAGGTTGAGTCCTCTTTAACTATTGGCCTAGTCCAAAGTTAGAAGAAGATTGAAAACGGGTATTCAAGCTATGAACTTTCTTGAGCCCTACTCAAGGTTGTTTAATTTTCAAGCAAAGCCTCCCTTGGTGATCACTATAAATAGATGACCTTATGCAAGAAACAATCTCAATCGTCTACACATCTGTGTATCCTTGCAAAGGTTGATCATCATCTCGAAGTCCTTTTGGACTACGACTGTTGAAAGACTCCACTTGAGGATCGTGAAACACAGGTCGGAAGTAAAATTCATGATCATGTATCTTGGGTCGATTGAATATTTTCAATCTTATCACGACCAAGATTTGATATAAACTTCGTAAGGTAGATCTTGAATCGTAAACCCTAGAAGTTCTGTAACGCAGTTTCACGAACTAGGTTTCATATTAAGTTCGTCTAGCGTTAGGAGGTAAAGTTGTTTCGGCTAGATCAATAAGCCCTAATCAACAAAACAGATTTCCATTAACCCTGACTTAAGTCTAAAGGAAATCACAATCGTATTCTCGTTTCATTACTTGGATACTTTTAGGCGTCCTGTTAGAAGCAGGCTAGCGCTAGCCTTCACGAAGAGAAGTGGAGCCACTCTAGGCCTGTAAAGGACGTCAGATAGGGGAATCAAGTACGTAGGTTTCTGCGGGAGCAAGAGACGTAGGAGCACATTGGTAGCTGAATTGTTTGTAGGGTGAATTCAGTCTCGATACATTCCAGTCCGAAGTCTGAGAGTAGGCTAGCGTCTGTATTCGGTTAATACTGAGGGTGTTCACATCTGGACGAGGTCCCAAGGTTTTTCTGCTAGGTTTGAAGTTTCCTCGATAACAAAATTCTGGTGTCTTGCATTACTTTTCCCTTCCGCATTATATTGTCTCTGATATATAATAGAAGTAATTGCAATTTTGTTGATTCATAACCTTTGAGTGAATCCATCTCTGTTGAGATATACGAGAACCACGTTCTTGTTAGGGTTCGGTTCTCTGAACTATACTCAGGTTGTTATTTGAATATTTATTTGTGAGATCGTTCAAACAACCGTAATCAACTAGGTTCACGAAAACTAAAAGTTGGTGGTGTATCTTGGTATCCCCTTCTTTTCAGTTGGTATCAGAGCCGGCAAACACCTTGTAAGAGACGTAACTGTATGTGTTTGACGCTTTCATGAACTATGAACACTCATTCTGCGAATGTACATGTCCCACCTGTATTTGATGGCACAAATTATATATTGTGGAAATCTAGTATGCCGTCGTTTCTACAATCTCGGACTTTGACAGTTGGGTTACGTGATTGATGGATACACACCACCTACCTTATTGAAGGAGAAGGTGATGCTGCTCTCACTCGCAATAAGAAACCAAGCGAGTATAATGAAAACGACATAGCTAAAGCAAAATTAGAAGCTGATGCGCTTAACGCCATCACTCACGCCATAACACCCGATCTGCATCATCATGTGGAGACATGTGAATTTGCCAAAGATGCTTGGGATATTTTGAAAACAGTACACGAAGGCAATACTGCGGAGAAAGAAGCAAGACTTCAAAATCTCATGTCTGACTGGGAAAGTCTCCGAATGGCTGATGAAGACACCTTTACAAAATTTGAACACAAACTCTCTGAAATCGTGAACGCCTCTCTATCACTAGGGAAAACCATCGAAGAAAGAGATATTGTGCGAAAAATTCTAAGGTCACTTCCTCCCAGATATGATTCAAAAAAAACATGCCATCCAAGAAAAACATGGATATGACATATCAAGAGGTGATTTGGTTTCTAAACTAAAAATCTTTGATTACGAGCATCAAAGTAAAGTCATATCCCTAAAAGCTCAGACTCCTGAGACACCTCTTGATAAAAATCCTGATTTTATATTTGAGGACCGGAACTTTCTTTCTCTCGTCTCTCAATGGTTGAAAAAGAAAAAGAACCCACAAACTTTTTCTGCTCCCAACAAGAAAAAGAATTGGGAAAATACAGAAGATTTACTACAGTGCTTCAAATGTCTAGGTTATGGACATATCTCTCCTGATTGCCCTAACAAAGACTACTATGATAAACTGAAAGCCTTCAATGCAACTCTCGACTATCCAGAAGAGGAACGCTTGGGGATCTCTCAATTGCATAATAAGGATCTGTGTATGCATTTAACTTGCTTATCGTTAAGTGCTCAGCACGATGATATCCATCAAGATAAGTAAATCTGTCTCTTGACAGAAAAACTCACTCTGCTTCAAAAAGATCTTGAAAAAGAACGGCTTGAACATAAAGTAGACATGGAACAATTCATGCTTGAATTGTCAAACCTTGAGTCTCGTATTCAAAACTTTGAAAGACGCTCTCTTTCTAGTATAATGTATCTTCATAACATTAAAACTCAACAGTTGAGAGAAGATAACTTAATACTCAGGAACATATTAGACAGTCTGTCTACTTCAAAAGAAGCTTTCTTTGAGAGTGAAAAAGTGGATAATTGTAGAACTTCTCTAAAGAAGTTGTCTCACATGAGACCTCTTTCTGATCTTGGATCTCGACCTACAACTATTGCTTCTGTTAAAAAGCCAGCCTCCCCTAAGACTGTAAAGAAATGGGTTGAGAAAAGGCATGTCAAACAGGTCATTAAAGATAATAAGCCTATTAATTCTGATATTTAGAAAAATATTAACAAGTCTCTTTCAAATTGCAGAAAAATTATACATTTCATGGAGACGAATCTATCAGACATGATTCAAAAGACTGACCATCCAGGTATGTCCTCTACTAGCAGCTCGTGGACCTCATCTAAAAGAAAGAAGAGGAGTTCACGAAGTCCTATAGACCGGACCCTGCTGTCCCCTTCTCAATAAGAGACGGGACTCTCGCTATTGGTAATCCTTGTAGCGATAAAAAGTCTAAAATAGGATTCTATTTAAAAGTTTTTAAGATCATGCATAAACAAATATTTACCTATTATCTAAACTAGTTGGCAACCCGTGCTACGCACCGGGTGGGGTGATTGTGTTAGGGCATTGTCCGGTCAAACCCACTAGCGTTGGTATGTCAAGCTAGTTGTCAGTTTTAGGTGTCAAAACTCAATTCTTGATTTAGCCTACTAGAGTTTAGATTTCGGAATTGGGATATAGACAAAGTAGTAGAGACCTTGAAGACGAAGACTGTGAAGACAAAGAACACATCAATTATTCTTCATCGACAAAAGGTTAGTAGGAGTTATGACTTTTATGGAAATTCTTCTATTCTACTTTCTCTATTCTTTTGAAATATAGTCGACTACTTTAGTAGTGATAATAGCGATTGAGATCGTATTCTTGTCTAACGTGACCTTGTGTCATGACCAATGTTTGCTCCCACAAATACTGTGAGTACAAGAATGAATGAGACAGATTCGGTGCCATGTGTCCATTACAATGGTTTGCTTGCAAATCGTTAGTTGGATATGGATGAATCTAAAGGAGTACTCTTGAGCAAATAGTCCATGGATTACAGCTGAGGGCGTACACACGTCTAAGTTTTGTCTAAGCCCAGTACTTCCAGCGGAATCCAGATTTGACGAAATCTGACAGGCGGACGGTTCACGAACCGGTTCGCAAACCAGAAACTCAGAATTCTTCTGAGTTCCAAAGTGACTGAACATTTTGCGAACCTGTACGCGAATCCAATGTTGGTTACTTTGCTGGTGTCGGATTTAGTGTATATTCTTTCAGAATTTCACTTGAGTCAAACTCTAAACTCCTTTATCTCTTAGGTGGACTTGTATATCACATAAATATCTTTTGTGGTCCATCTAACGATCCTCAATGAGTCAATAAGATAAGATTATCTCTGGTCTGTTGGATTTCTATCTTGAAGTGTTTTTGAGCTAACAAAACACTTGACAGATAAACTTAAAAAGAATTCCAATTGAGATTAATCTCTATTACTTGGTTGGCAAGTTAGGGTTTCTTTAACTTGTGGGACAAGTAATTGATTGCTTTATTCCAAAGCAACCTATCTTATTGAATGCTATAAATAGAGGTGTCTACGGAAAAATACCGCAAGCATCAAGCATACGTGAAGGTCCTTGGGGAAGGTAGCGTAAACTCTTTTCACTTCGGTGAACGCTTGTTGTGGTATAGTCATCCTCTATAGGTTGCAGCTCCTCTGGGAACTCCCTACGACTATAAAAGACTTCTCTTGAGAGTTGGGAAGCACAGGTAGGAGATTGAGACCATATTTGGTTGATATCGGATTAACCTGTAACCTTGGTAACCTGATCACGTTCTTGTCTATTCCATAGTCCGTCTCTTCTGTTATACGGCTATTCAAGAACTGATACGTTACACACAAGGTTGAAAGGTAGCAACGCACGACTGCACTCGGTGTTGTAAGACCTAGTTAGATCCAGTTATACAAGTTTCTTAAGTGATTCTTCGTGTATAACCGAGGTAGAGATAAGTTGGGCATAGCTTACTTGGTTTGCTTGTCAGCCCCGATTTGTGAAGTAGATTTCCGTATGACCTGGATTTAACAATCCGAAGGAAGTCAACTTGTGTGTGGTAAACTGATAGAGGACAGTTAGACCATACGTCAACAATTAGGTTGCAAAGCCAGTATTGCTGACACAAGCCTTTGACAACGGTCAAAGCAACTCCTAGGCATGTAAAGGACGTCAGCTGGGGGAATCAAGTGCGTGACGATCTGTGGGGGATCTAGAGACGTAAGGAGTGCGACAGTAGTCAATTCGCTTGGAGGGCTTGAGTTGGTGTCTGCTACATCCCAGACCAAAGTCTTATAGTAGGCTAGTGTTTGTAATCAGTTTGTACTGGGCGGTGTTCAATCTGGACGAGGTCTCGAGGTTTTTCTGCAAGACAGTTTCCTCGTTAAAAAAATATCTGGTGTCTTGTGTGCTTTTACTTTCCGCATTATATCTCTAATAATATAATTAAAGCACCAAGTAGTACGTTATCCAATAACTGTAGAGTTTAACTCCAAAGTCCCAACTTTGTCGAGGTGATCCCCAAGATCACAACTCCAGTTATTAGAGTTTGGATATTGATTTTTGAGATCGTCCAAACTTAAACCATAAGACTCACGAGCCAAAACAAAAAGTTGGTAGTATTTCGGTACCCCTCCTTTTTCAGATTGTTCCTGTTATAGTGTGGCGGGGCGATTTTTAGTTAGAATGAATCAATCTCAATTAAAGTGAAAAATATAGATTACCACTAAAGTATAATCGTAGAAGAAACATACTCATTTAAGAAAATGTATTAAACTTAAGTTCATCATACTATACTCATCCACGAAAAAACACCTCATAATTGTCTGCTGAATTTTGCCCCGGTATTATTCTTGAGTCTAAAAGTATATTCATATATCGTAGATCGTTTCTCGTATTTAAAGGCATAATTTCATAAATCATTGATTTGTATTCGATAAACTACTAATAACCATAAAAAATAAATAATCTTGTAATAACTATTAAATACTAAGTTTGAATGTCAAAAGAAAAACTCTCACTAAGCACAAATTAACTTCTACAAACAAATGTATGTCATCCGCGAGTTAATCTCAGCCACCTGATCAGTTCAATATGACAGAATGATCCTTGATGCAAAGTATTCCCTTTGTTTGTCTTTTGTAGCTAGGCGTGAAAGAGTTTTCTAATATTTTTTCTTTTGTTGTTGAAATCGAAACCATCCCCACGCTGGTATGCACAGCCATGTTGTTGCCTGTGGATGAAAGGATACACTGTCGTTGAAACGAACGAAAACATTGACA
>JAJJMA010303432.1:1110-23832 GCA_023529015.1 Papaver nudicaule | reverse complement strand
TACCGGCTGCAAAGAAAAAAATCTCAAAGAGAACCAGTAAGGTGTATCAAATTCCAGATGGTAGCCAGAGGTGTACCAGGAATAACGGCAAGAGGCAACAACTCTGTCAACTGGAGGTGGGGAACCGAGCATCTAAAAAACAGAAGCAACAAAGACAATAACGTTTTAGATAGATGGTCTGCCATGTTTCTGGAGCAAACTTTATTAGAACATAGTTAAGACATTTTCTTTTTGCATATCATCACAGCAATAAAAATGATTGTGTTCTAATTTACATTTGTGTAAATGACCCGTACGGGTCCGTTCGGGTTCGGGTTATGAGATCAAGTCACTTACCCAAGCCGGCACCCGGAAAAATGGGCATATAAATGAACGACCATTAGATGCATCTTAACGGCCATAAATTCATCAAATTGAACAGCCTTAAATGCATCTAAATTGACGGTCGGAAATCCATCTAAATTGACGGTCGAAAATCCATCGAATAAGATAAAACGGTAATAATTGAACGACTGAGGTTCCATCCCACCAATACAATTCAACGGTTCCTAGTAGAACACGTGGACGGCTGGGAACACATCCTGTTTGACGGCTGAGAATCCATCATTTATCCTCAAAATTCAAACGAGATGAACGGTATCCACAGCTACACGTGGATGGTGTTAGATCAAATACTAACGGTATCCCTGGTTACACGTGGATGGTGATAGATCAAATATGAAGGGTGAGAGATGCACCAGAGATTGCACTCGATCGCGTGGCTAAATAAACACTTTTCGTGTCTTAAGTTCAGTAATAAGCCACGTGAGAAGCAATTTCACGAGGCTAAAGGGCAACAACATCCACATGAGAAGCAAGTTCACGAGTCTAAAGGGCAGCAACAACCACATGAGAAGCAAGTTCACGAGTCTAAAGGGCAGCAACAACAACATGACTTAGAACAACACAACAGAAAAGCTTTAGCACCATGGCGGCTTTGTCACGCGAATTATAGCCGAAGGCCACACGAAATTTCGCGTTGCGGAAAAGGTAGTCTAAAATCACACGATTTCTTGTCACACGACTAGCATTTGTGTTTCACGTGACCTAAACCATACGGCAACGCCAATCTGGCGTGGCATCAGACCAGATTTGTACTAGTGTGAGATCGTCCAGATCTGACCATAAGACTCACGAGCCCAAACGAAAAGTTGGTAGTATTTCGGTACCCCTGTTTTTTCAATTGGAATCAGAGCCGGTGAACACATAAAAGACGTAACTGTCTGTGTTTATCGCGGCTTGTGAGTTATTGAACAGAGCATAAGAGCTTGTAACGTACCACCAAAGTTTGATGGCACAAACTACCTATGGTGGAAGACTGCAATGAAATCGTTTTTGTAAGTCAGAGATTTCAAAACTTGGGTTTATGTCAAAACAGGATATACACCACCAACTATTCAAGTTGACGGTATATCTGTCCCCAAAGACATAGCGGCTTATGATGACGTGGAAACTCTCGCCGCCAAGCAAAACTATGATGGGCTTAATGCTATCATTCATGTAGTAACACCTGATCTTTTCCATCACGTGGCCACATGTGAAACCTCTCACGAGGCTTGGAATATATTAAGGACCGTGTTCGAAGGGAATGCATCAGAAAAAGAAGCTAGACTTCAGAACCTCATGTCTGACTGGGAAAACCTTCGAATGCTTGAGGATGATACCTTTGAAGAATTTAACCACAAATTGTCTGAGATAGTGAATGCCTGTCACACCTTAGGAAAAGCTATTCCGAAAAAGGACATTGTGTGTAAAATTCTGAGGTCATTACCTTCAAGTTACGAATCAAATAAACATACCATCTAAGAAGTTCAGGGCTTAGATATAACAAGAAGTGACCTTGTTGCTAAGCTAAAGATCTTCGATCATGAGCGAAAAGATGAAAAGAAATCTATCGCTTTTGAAGCTGTAAGCACTCCGTGCACCTCCTCACCACTGAAATTTTCTTGGGCTGATGAGTGTGAAGACCTTGACAATGAAGAAGTGGAAACAGAATTGTCTCTAATTACACAACAACTAAATGATCTTCTCAGATCCACAAGAGACAGGCGATTCAGGAGTAGAGGATCCTTACCAGCATTGAAACCTAATCCTATTCGGGGTGAGGATGATCTCACTGATGTGCAGTGTTTTAAGTGTCGAGGCTTTGGATACATGAAAGACATATGCCCTAGTAAGGAATACCATAAAAGGGATAATGCTCTCTCATCTCGGTTCGATGATATGTCTGACCAACATGAATTCGAACTAGATCATGAAGAAATTGCCTTAATGGCAGATACTTCAGATGAACGATCTAAGCATGATGATTTGAAAAACATTTTAATTCATCAGCTGATCGGTAAGAGCGAGGACCTAGTTCAAGAAAATAATCAGTTGAAAGCTGATCTTGAAAAGGTAGAGAAAACCCTTCTCCTAGAAAGATCAAGAACTTGAGAAATTGAGTGATGATCTCTCCTAAACTTTATCACTAAAAGATAAAGAAATTGATGCCCTA
Organism: Papaver nudicaule; assembly: GCA_023529015.1. Lineage (NCBI taxonomy): Eukaryota > Viridiplantae > Streptophyta > Magnoliopsida > Ranunculales > Papaveraceae > Papaver > Papaver nudicaule. Next base: position 21,296 of record JAJJMA010303432.1, on the reverse strand, counting down.
AAAGATGATCTCCAGAGGCTATCTGGTTGTGTGTGTACAAAATCTGCTTAAGGACTTTGTACTCCACAGCCATTAGGAGAATCGTCGAAACTATGTGTTCATGGGTATCTCAAGAACGAGTATGCCAAACGAGAGAGCTAATCGAGCCAGGTAAAGTAACCAAAGTAAACTCATGAATTCCTCAAGTATGCTTCTATCGTTTATTCATATAGTATGGATGTATACATAGCATAAAGAATGTAAAGTTACTAACCTAGATTGGATCAGGCTAATACAACCCTAGACAAAACAAAGATCCAACCCTTACAAATGAGCTCGAGCTCGCCTTATATAGGCTTTGCCGAGTAGTGGGTTACAACTAATAAGACAAAGCATGCAATCGTGGTGTCAGAGATTGTCGAGTAAGTCGGTGATGCTTCCGAGATGGTTCCGAGGAAACCATCGAATTTCCTTCTGGGTGGTTTCCTCTCGGGATCTTACCCCTCTCTCGGCCTTCTTCCTTCGTCTGCTTCTTTTAGATCCTTTCCGAACTTGCATTATTAGGATAGTTTGGTACACCTCGCCTTTCCTTGACGTAGGTCTGCCTTCTCCTTCTGGTGATGACACGTGTCACGACAGATTTGTGCACCTACAGTTTGCCTCTTTCCTTTCTCAGCTCTGAAGGTGCTTGGAGAGGAAATCTTGCTCTTACTTCTAAAATGAGAGAGCTAGGTTTTAACACTGACCCCTTCGGGATTAAGGCAGTTCAATCTCTATGTGGTCGGCTGACTCCTGAACTTGTCGAGGATTATAAGTGTAGTGGTGAGAGGCTCCTAGTTACCTCTCATCAGATGCTTTCGGGTTTGTTTCTGCCACTGTATCGTCCTGATAATCCCTTGCTTTTAAGCATTTTTTGTTCTATGCCCTCGCCTCGTGGTATTATGCAGCTTACCTTCAGCTCTATTCGTCTGATCAATCACTGGGTAGCTCGGTCTGAGGACAACTCCATAATCGACCTTGTGGCGAAAGAATTTTTTACTGCTTCTCGTTTCTTCGAATACTTTGAATCCTTCCTTACTTTGGATAATGAGGTGGCACCTTGGGGAGTTCGCTTTAGACTTGTGGAGGGCAAGGAGAATCTCACTCCAGGATTTCCTGATTATTCCGTGGATGATGACTGGAGCTCAGAACCCGTGATTTTTACTGGCCCCATCCTTTATGGGTGGAGAGAGTCGAAGAACTTCTTTCCGCGGAAGGATTTTGAGTTTGGTCATTGCTTCTCAACTCAGCATCTTTTCGCCATTCACTTTTCTGACGAGGAGAAAGAGTTGTCTTGCAAGGCTTTGATGAAACGAAAGGGGGTTCCCTCGGGTGCTTTTGATGTCCCGAAGCGTGCCCGAGTGGAAAAAGGAGCTAAGGAACAGGTAACAAACGCTACTCAGCCGAAATGTTTCATTTGGAGTATTAATAATTGCCTCTGTTTGTTTCATGTGAATGACGTTGCTTCTTATGTAGGGCAAAGCTAGTAGTGCTAGAGGATTGCGCCTTACTTCTTCATGCATGAGGTATGACTTTGGGCCAACAAAGAAGGTTGCAAAGAAGGTTGCAAGAAAAGGTAGCAAGAAAAGCTCATCCGTAACATTCTGCGAGATTAAAGATGCAGAAGCGATAGATCCTTTGTCTGAACCCGCCGAGCATGCGATTGCTGAAACTAATATGGAGGTTCCTATCGAGATGGATGCGATTGCCTCGGCCTCTTGCAATGTTGTGACTACTGCCTCTGCTTCTGATGTTTGTCCTGATCTTTCGAGGCCTGTTGTCTCGGTTGCCATTCAAACGTCTATTCCGAGCGTCACTGTCGTAAGTTCTTCTTCGAAGGTTGTTTCTGGAATTCCTTCAAGTTCTGCTTTAGAACAAGCGGCCCCCCTCGTGGATCTGCTGCTCAAAAAATCGTTGGAGTTTGGTGACCTTCCTTGAAAGATTGCTTTAAACCATCCCACGAGTTCTAAATTTCCCCCTGCTCCTAGTTATGCCGAGAGTCACGTTCAGTCATATACTGCCGATAATTTTAGGAAGGTGCTTCGAGAGGGTCACAATCCGTGTGCTTTTGCGAATGAGGCCTCTTCTCGTCTTAAATCCCATGTATCGGATCCATCGCATTATCCTGTTGATCCCGACTTCTGTAGAAAATTTGGTGATATGCTGAGTGGCGACTGCCTCAGATATGATTGTGACCCCCGAAATCCTATCTTTTCGTATGAGGAGAGTCTTGCCATTCTTCAGATGGGCGAGCATCTTACCTCGGGTTTGCTGGTGTACTCTTTTGGTTGTGCTGGCAAAGCCAATTATTATGAGAGGGAATTTCTTCACATGCATGCAGAGCTGGACAAGGAAAAGACTCGTGTTGCACAAGAGAAGTACCGATTGGCAGGTATGATTTTTATATTTTATTTGCTTCCTGTTTTGTGGTTTTTGTTAGGTTTTGAGACTACTCTGCTAATACTTTACAAAGGAGAGTTAGAAGAGGAGAAAAGGAGGCTTCGCCAAGCTAAATCGGCTCTCGATACTCATCCTCGAGTGAGTCACCCTCGCACTCCTAAACAAGGTAAGAGTTATGAGGAGTAAATCGCTCAGCTGGCGAGGGAAAGAACTGCCGCTCGCGATGATCGAGATTATTATAAGAAAAGGAAAATTGAAGCCGAGAATCTTCTTTTTAAAGAGGAAAAGAAAAGGTTTGAGCTTCAACGATTGTTAGATTACGAGAAAGGTAAGTGTGAAAAGAATGCTCAAGATATGCATCAGTTTTAATTGGACATTACCCGCTTGGCTAAAGAACGTGACCATGCTCGCAAAGAACAAGCGATTAAGGTCTCTGGGATGGCTGTGATTGAAAAATTAGAGGATGATATTCGTGGTTTAAAGGTTCAGGTTTTGACTCCGAGGAATGCCAATAAGGATCTATCAAATGTAAATGATGGTTTGCAGAAGGGGTACAACGAAATTAGTTCGGACCTTGCGAAGACGAAGAAATTTAAAGATCATTTTTCTAAGCTCGTGGATGAGTATCGCGTTGAGCTAGCCAAGCTCGGCTATAATTCTGAGGAAGATGTTAGGAAAAGGGTTTTGAAACCGCGGTTTTCTAATTCGCAGGAAGTTACTGAATATACGGTTATGAAAGAAAGTAAGTAGGCTATTAAGCTCGGAATCTTTTTCTTGACTTTGCTATGTTTTTTACTTAGGCGTCTGATGCTCATTGTTATCTTGTTTTTCTTTTACTAGGCATCGAGGTTGATTTGACGCAAAAGGCATCAAAAGCTATATCAGAGAGGGATGAGGCCGTTTCCCAGCTTGTTACGGAGTCTGAATTGAAACTTGGCTTCGAGAAGAAGACATTAGATCTTACTCGAGAATTGGCTGAAGAACGCGAGCTTCAAGCCGAGGAAGCAAAAATGTTCTCTCAGGAGTTGGAGAACGAACGTCGTCGTCGCTCCGATCAAGCGAAGGAGAGTGTCGAAATGATAACCCTTCATGGTGATATTCGCCGCCGGTGAGAGGAGACCTTGCGAGACGTGATTAATGTCTTTGTTCTTGCTCAGCCGCAAATCAAGTGGCGAGGCAGCTGAAAATCTCTTACTTCGTTCTTCCGTGACTGATGCTTTTGCTATCGAGAAAGCTTGCCGACAGCATGCCCGAGAATGTTTTCGATCGATTCAGGTAGAACCTGCCGACTATGGTGTTATTGGCGCCGAAGACTCCGATGTCGAGCTTTTTGAGGATAAAGACTTGCTACCACACGAAGTTTTTATGCAACTTGTGTCCAAAGAACTGGAGGCTCGAGCTAAAAGGGGCCAAGATTCTGAGGGTTCCGAAGAAGATGGTGGAGAGGAAGTTATGAAGGATTTTGATGTTTCTAAAGATGATTCCAAGTCGAAGGGGGGGTCCCAAGGATGATCCTAGTGGTGCTTCGGGTAGTAATCTTGGATCTAAATCGAATGATTTCGGGGGTGCTCCCGAGCGTACTTCCCCAAAATTTGAGGGGGGAAATTCTGGTGCTGGTAAGGGTATTGTTTGATACTAACTTCAAGGAGAACAGTTACTTGTTCCGCGAGTCCGCTATGGATTATAGTGAAGATGAAGATAGTGAACCTGCACGGGTGCCCTCGGGTACCAAGTCTGAAGGACATTATGTGGGGGCTTTTGAAGAGATTGGGGGTGGGAAGCCTGGCCCAGTGGACGAGTTTAAGATGGTCATTTCTCAAAATGGTTCCTTTGATGTATTTCCCGCAGTTGTATAATGACAGTTTCTGTTTTGTTTGGGTTTCCTTTGTAATCCATTTCTTTTGCTTTGATAGACTTATGCTCCTTCACTTTTTGGCTTGTAAGTACCTTTTAAATGAAATGTTCTTCTTTGCTAGTGTGCACTGTTTTACCTTGTAATTTTGTTATCGAGCACGAAGTATACCTCGTGAATTCTGAGCTTACTGGGTTACTTAGAGTGCAACTTCAGGGCTTACTTCGATGTAAGAGGCAGTAAACCAAGCTAGTGGGGGCTGCGGATCATCCTTCCCAAAGGCTATAAGCTACCCGCCTATCTCAAGCAAAGACTTTGGCTATCGAGAACTTAGATATCCAGCTTTCCTCGGTACATTAGGTGGGTTACGAAGATAATTTAATATCTTCCGAGGGAACGTGTTAGTGTTCTGAGAACCCGTTTGACCTAAGTGACGCAACTGTGATCCCATGTCTCGACAATAAGGTAGCACAATGGGGGAGTGCCGGTCAAAGCTGGAGCTTAGACATGGTATTGTTCTCCTATCGCGGCCTAGAGTTCGACTCTTCCTTTCTCGCCTGCCCCCCCTCAAGGCAGTATTTTATTGATTCAGAGGGGGTCCCTTGGCCGCGTAACTTCGCTGAGCATCCTTCGGGATTGCCAGCTTGTCAGGTGCCTCGGGGTTCCATCCGCCTTAAAGGCGGATGTTAATCCCATTTATTGTTCCCGCGACGCCTCAATAAGGAGGTCCCAGTGGTCTCATTGGTAGTGGATCCATATGACTCTTAGCTTATGCAACCTTGATTCAATGTACCCACCGCTATCGGGGTGTCTTTGGGTTGAGGACTGTGTCGTATAAACCGAGGGGCCATGACGGTTTATACGTACATCAGCTCGATGCCTACCGTTCGAGGGCTATGCCCATCATTCAAGGACTTTTATGCCCAGCATTAGAGGACTTATATGTGCCTGCCACTCGGGGTCTTTTTGTTAAATATAAGAAAGAGACAAAAAATGTAAGTCACTAAAAAGTTTTCTTTATTTTATTCCTTTTGATAACATCCTTGCATTTTTCATACAACACGAAATCTACTCAAGGTGCCTTAAGTTTTTCCCTCGACGGGAGTGTTCAGCCTTTGTCCTTCGAGATTCATCAAGTAAAAAGTGTCGTTCCCCAGTGCTTTCTCAATGACATATGGTCCTGTCCAGTTTGGTCCTTCTTCGGAGATGGTGCTTGCAATTCCCCGCGAGTTTATCTCATGCACTGCTTCCTTAGACAACATTGGTTTACCATTCACCACTGCGAATTGCTCTCTTCCTTTTCCACTGGTGTTCCTTCCTCCCTCGGAGGCTGCCATGGACGCCATTTGTTTTGGGTTGCTTGTGGCATCCTTTGCAATTTTTTCTTCAATTTCTGCAATGAATTCTTTGATGCCGGACTCCTTTATTCTTGGAATTTTTGCCGAGCATTCAAGGGTAGATGCCGAGCGTTCTTGTTGCTGAACCTCTATTTCATAGCAGGATTGTGCTTAGACATGAACTCCTAAAATTTCGGCTATCCCAGTGGGTGTTAGGAATCTTATTCTTCGATGCAGCGTGGAGGGTACCCCCATTATACCATGCAACCATGGCCTTCCTACGATGGTTGTATACGGAGATTCAATATCCACCACGCAAAATGTTGTGAGGAGGTCGAGTTCTCCCACATGAATCATCAACGTTTGTTCTCCCCTTGGCACCGAGGGTTTTCCATTGAATCTGAACACGTTGTAGGCTGATGGTACCAGGGTTGCGTCCTTGCCGAATAACCGATCGTAAGTTCTTCCGAAGAGGATATCGACCGAACTCACTGGGTCTACCATGATTCTCGGCATTGCAAGCTCCTCGACTAGTAGGGTGATGACTAGTGGGTCATTGTGTGCCCTCCCTCTGTCGGGGATATCTGCTGCAGAAAATAAGACTTGCTGTTTTTGCCATTCCTCCAAAGGCTTTTTGGTGGACACACTCATGATTTCTTTTCCCTCGAGATCCCTCTTGTGAATTCTACCGGTGATACCACTCCGGGAGCTGTCCTCGTTTGCTGTTGCGTGAATTATCGAGTTACAATCGGTAAACCTTGGTATGTCTCTCCCTATCGTTATGGTGTATGCCTCTGCGTGTTTTTTCTCGTCTTTAGGTTGCATCTCGCTTGGTGGCGGGTCCGGTAAGCTTAATAAATGGTCAAATTTCCCTCCCGATATGAAGTGATAGATTTGATCCTGTGCCGTGACGCAGTTCTCTGTTGAGTGCCCATAGAACTTATGAAATTGGCAGTAATCTTTTGCGTTCCGAGTGTGATGAGGTTGGTTTTCCCTGCTTCTGGGGTAGCGGATCTCGCTTGCCAAGTCCGACTGTTCGATACACTTCAGGGCTGTTTCGACTGATACGCTCAACTTCGGGAGCTTCCTGTCCCTGAATTTGGGAAACCCCGACCTTGGTACCCCGAATTTTCGATTTCCTTTGTATCCCCTTCGTGAGCGGTTTTCTTCGTATCCTCCTTGCATGTCATTGTATTTCCTGTTGTCGTTGTATCTCCCATCACGTAATTTTCCTTCACTTACGTATCTTCCCTGGTCGTTTGTCCTTTCGCTCTTTGCGGAGTCCCCTACTAGATTGGTGGGCTGATCTCGCTCTCCTAGAGATAGATTGTTGATCGAGTGTACCTGTTTCGTACAACGTCCCTTCCCTGAGCTGCTTGTTCTTTAATTTCTTCTAACGCGATCCTCTCCCTTTGGTATTTCCTTAGATCTTGCAAGGTTTCAACGTTTTTGGAGAAAAGATTATCGTACAATGGGTGGTCTTTGTCCAATGCGTTTAAGAATGCTCGCACTTTGTCTCTTTCCGAGGCACCATTCCCAACTTCCACGCATTGAGTTGTCCATCTCTCGGTCAAACTTTTTGTGGACTTTTTGGGTCTGACCCTAATGCTGAAAAGCTTTTCTACCCCAGGCTTGGATGAGTTGTTGTACATGAAGTGGAGTAAAAAGACCCTTGACAAGTCCCCGAAGGAAGAAATCGAGCATGCCGGTAGACTGTCATACCAGGCTAGAGCTTCTCCCTTCAAGCTGGAGGGAAATACTTGCAGAGGACCTCGTCCTTGTTTTCCCATGCTAGGAATTGCCGCTGGTACATTTTGACGTGATGAGTCGCATCTCCCGTACCATCAAATACAGAGTTAAAAGTCGGCATTGTGCACTTGATCGGGATAGGTTTGTTGAGGAGTTCAAAACTTAGGGGGAACGGTTGACTTTATTAATTGCTTGTGTTAGATTCACGTTCACTATTGACTGCACTCGACTGTGGTGAAGTTCTGCTCTCATGGCTTTGACTTCATCCACCAGTACTTTCTGCAAAGCCTCTACCTCGGCTTGTTTCTTCTCGCGCTTCTTCTCGTACGTGTGGTGTGTGCTGCCTTCTTTAAATCGAGTGCTCGACTGAACCGGTCGGATGGTTGCTCCGCTTCCTCGCTTAGTGGTTTTCTTTGATGTTTCGGTATGACTCTTAGAGATGGAGGGTAGCTTCGAGTGTGAATTCTCATGCTGCGAGTGCCCCTCGCTGTCTCTCTTGTAATTAGATGCTGATTTCTCGGCTACTTTTTTATTTGCTTCTTGGAGTTGCTGCCTGAGCTTTCTTATCTTCTTCTTCATTCTGACATCCCTTTTATCCTGAGCTGCTCTCGCTATCTCCTCCTCGGCTGGCCTGTGTTGTTGAACTACATTGCCCGGAACCTCTTCGGCTTCTTCCTCTATATCGTGTATCTGTTGCCGAGGGAGCCCGTCTCCGTTAGGTCCCAAGTCCTCCAGGAGTACTTCATCCTCGTTTTCCCGCTCTCGATGCTGGATTGTGCTCGCTGCTATCTCCGGGGATACACCTTTACTAGTCGACTGTCTCGTAGTTGGTCTCGAAGACCCTGTCCCGTGTCTTGACGAGCCTACTCCCTGCTTCGGGATCTGATTAGATTTCGAAGTCATGACTTCAACTCCTACAAGAAAAAGTGATAAACCCGTGAGGTCCAAGGTGGATACTTTAGTGTGCTAAAGGTCTGACAGATGCCTAATCAATCGTAACAGAATCTGACGTGCGCGATCTCTGGGGGGTCTTGGTTTTTCGTCCTTTTGACGAATATCCTAACTTGATTCTCCTAGGTTTACTCTCTCAAAGTGAGGATTTTCGATTTGTGGACTCTGAAAAGGGCACTTTGTTAGCAGACTATGAGAGTATTATTTCCCATCGTACCCTTTGAACAAAAGATATACTGAACTTCTGACGCATCCCAAAGGGCATAAGTGGAAGATTGGGAGGTCGAAGAGGGGTTGGATCTTTACACTAACAGATCTGTATTTTTCCTGAAGGTGCTTTAGTGGATGGAGAAATCTCTTTTGAGAAAATTACTTTAACGGAGATTATGCTTCCCTTCCGAGGGTTTTTTCTATTGATTAGGCTATATGTTTTATGGATCTTGATTAGATCTTTTATTCCTCAAAGCTCAGGTTCCTTGAGGTGCAATAATCCATCATTTTGATAATCTGCTCTAAATCCCTAAGCACTCTAAAGCTCGAAATCTTTAGGTGGTGGAGCTTGAAATTTTGAAATATAAGAAAAGAACTCGGAAATCCTAACGAAAAAATTTCTAAAATTTTTTGAAAATCACAAAAATCACAGGCAAACCTAAGTTGTTTTAATCAGTCCCTGTTTTTAGCGCCAAACTGTGTGTGTACAAAATATGCTTAAGGACTTTGTACTCCACAGCCATTAGGAGAATCATCGAAACTATGTGTTCATGGGTATCTCAAGAACGAGTATACCAAACGAGAGAGCTAATCGAGCCAGGTAAAGTAACCAAAGTAAACTTATGAATTCATCAAGTATGCTTCTATCGTTTATTCATATAGTATGGATGTATACATAGCATAAAGAATGTAAAGTTACTAACCTAGATTGGATCAGGCTAATACAACCCTAGACAAAACAAAGATCCAACCCTTACAAATGAGCTCGAGCTCGCCTTATATAGGCTTTGCCGAGTAGTGGGTTACAACTAATAAGACAAAGCATGCAATCGTGGTGTCAGAGATTTTCGAGTAAGTCGGTGATGCTTCCGAGATGGTTCTGAGGGAACCATCGAATTTCCTTCTGGGTGGTTTCCTCTCTCGGGATCTTACCCCTCTCTTGGTAGGTCTGCCTTATCCTTAGGTCTGCCTTCTCCTTCTGGTGATGACACGTGTCATGGCAGATTTGTGCACCTATACTGGTAGCTCGGATAAAGTAACAATGTTATTTGGTCAAAAGGATTTTGGAAACACTAATGGGTTAGGGTTCAACAGTAACACATACACCAAGAACAATACTTTCATAATGGCTGGATCCAGTCCTCCATCTAATGAAAATTATAAGGGTGTACCTGAGAAAGCTAAACCTCAGGATAAAAAAACCTTCCAAGAGTTGCCAGTTTGTGGCAAATCTGGACATGTCTAAGGAAGGTGTCGGCTGCTTAAGGGAAATAGAAAAGTTGTAAACAAGCTTCAAGCCGATATGGATAGAATGAACAAAGCCCTGAAGCAATTCAAGGGAGCGTTGAAAAACGTGGAAAGTTCAAGAGGAAATGTAACTGTGTAAAATCCCAATGGTTAGATCTTACACAGTACACCCAAACATGATACACCAACATACACACAATCATTCCCAAAGTGTACATTCATACAACAATCATAAGAGACATAAAGGAGATAAGAGTTAGAGTTACTTGACAAGATGATTTACTTGGTTCGCCCATAATAAGGACTACATCCAAGGATTCCACTAGTATAAGTACGATTACAACACTCCATTACCTTGCTAATCTTCTATGTTTTGTTCCTTGAATAAGAACCTTAACTTTAGTCTTGGGCTGTAGAGAGCAAGTAGGATACTTTTCCTCTCTCCAGACCAATCCCAAAATATGTCCAACCCCTTTCTCTGTGGGTTAGTTGGCTATTTATAGACCTTTTACATAGTGGTAAACAGCTAATACGAACAAAGTTAGACTGACACTATTTGTCATGACTCGCCGACACATATATCTCAGCGAGCTCATTTCATGCTTAGTAAACATAGACGAGAGAATCTTCTTGGAGATAAGGTTGATGACGCATCCTCCACTGAGTCAACCAGTCAACCTGACAATATATCCGTTCTGACTTCTCTTAAATGCTCACCTAAATATCACCTAACTATCACCAAACTATCACCTAACAATTGGCGACAGGTCTTTCACTCGCTGGTATCTTACTCGTTGATTCATTACTCGCTGCTTCTCATATCGCTCGCTGACCCTTTTACTCGCTGATCCAGGACATCTCGGCTGAACTTCATTTGTACAACATCTTATCTAGGATACTTTTATATGGGATAGGTATTTTCTACCCTTACATTTTGCCTCTTTCATCTCCTGAGACTTCAGTCGCCGGGGATGAAACCATAGTACTCGCCGAAAATACCGCCCCACGTTCTCCACTAGCCTTTTTTCACGCCACACGTCTGCTAGCATGCATCAGTTACTCCACGTGTCTTCCATGCGTAGCTTCACTTTACGACTGGTAACCGTTTTCGCCCATTACTTCCATTACTCCACTACAGCTCATAACCGTTATCGCCGGTTACTCTCCCCTACACTCATATAAATACTCGGCTCTACATCTGCTTCTTCCTTTACGAGTTTTTTCTAAACCCTAATCTTTCTGCTGCTGTTTTCGTTTCAGCTTTTCATCTTCTTCCTTCTTTTTTCTCACAATCTTAAGGTTTCCCTTACTGTTGTTTCTTCTCTTCTTTCCTTTGTTTCACAACGATTTCTTATTCTCTTCTCTTTATGTTATTTTCTGCTTCAGATCCCTTTTTCTTCATTTTCCGCCACCAATAACCACCAATCTTCATCTTCTCCGGCTAACCTTCCACCGGAAACCACCAATCTTCATCTTCTCCGGCAACCTTTAAGCTACTTTAATGGCTCCAAAACCCTCCAGATCTAAAAGCACAGCTAGTAAAACTAAAACTTCTGACCAAAAGGTGCCAAACTGGAAGACCGATTGGCCTGGCTATTGTGCTCATTACAAGGTAGAATATCTCAACCCCAAAATCCATTCCCTGCCTGAGACAAAGAAGGCATCTGATCTATTATCTGTCGACGATCTTCTTCGATCCGAGACAAGTAATACCTGGGCTGCTGCCGCCTTTGGTCAGCTGAAGGCTGGGCTAAAGTTTCCTCTTTACAACCCGAGTAATACTTTTATCGTTGATCTTCTTGCGGCGATTAACAGAAGTCCCTTCCAACTAACGGGTAATGTTATCCGAGTGATGACTGAATGGAGCCTGCGCCGAGAGGGCAAAACAAACTATCCCTCGCTCGCCAACCTAGAAGCTCACAAACCTGAGGAGTTTACTTTGAAGAAATTTCTTGAACAATATTCTGTGGCTTCTTGCAACAGAAAAACTGACCCTTGGGCTGTTCGATTTGCCCCCAAACCTGCTACAGACTTGTTACTCGCCGACGTCGAGATCACCAGTACTAAGGACAAACCATCCGTTCGTCACAACTCTGAGGGCGACTTTTCCAATCTTTCCTGTCTCGTCGACGGTCCTTGGTTACTCGGCTGGGAGGATGAGGAAAAAACCAAAATCCGAGAGGCTTTCTTGTCTGAGCACTCCCACCTTGCCAAGCATACATTCTGGAATGTAGTCTGGCCTGATGCTGACAAATATGCCAAGGGTGAGGATGGCAAATTTCGGCTGATGCTGTTGCTGGGACAAAGAGAGGGCGAGAAGATACTACTGTCGCCGATGCTTCCCAGGTAAATATGTATCTATGTTCTTGCTAGAGTTATTTCCGTGTTAGCAAAGATCCAACTGAAGATCTAGAAACAAGCACTTTACTTAAACTTATTTTAAAAATATATGCCAATATATTTTTAAAATATATATCTATATTTGCCTCTGCTTGTTCCGAGATCTGATAGATGTATCTTTGATGATATTCAATTTGCAGCGCCCAAAGAAATCTAGGCCATCTCCCGCCGAGGTAGCTGAAGAACTTCGCCAATTAGCTGCTAAGAATCTGCCTCCTCCACCAACTCCTTCTGTACCTGTCAAAGAAACTATTCCTATCCAGGAAAATCCAGAGATTGTCGGCGACCAGTCTATCAAGGATAGCTCCAGCATGCTCGTCGACCAATCTTTGGAAGATAATTCTAATATGCTCGTCGACCAGTCTGTAAAGGGTGGTTCCACCAATCCTCCTTCTACTGAAAATATAGAGGACATGAATCCTGACTCGGAAACCTATCCAAAAAACAATGATCAACTTGACATGGATCTAGACCAGCTCAACATTTCTGGTGGTCACGATACTTCCAAACCTTCTACTTCTTCGAAGAGTCCCAATATATCATCTGTTCAACATACTTCTTCTGCCTCAGCACTGGAGCCACATCTCGCTGGCTTAGTTGTTCTCGATAGGTTGCCTCGGCATCCTCTTGTTCCTCAACCTGCTAAGGGACCTGGGTGTCTGCAAGTAACTGCCCCTAATATGCTCGCCGAGTCTTTCGAGAAGCTTAGTGTGGCAGATGACTGCACAGACCACGAGTATTATGAAACCTTGGCACAATATAGTCGCCCTGGTTTTGTGCATCACCCAAAATTTCATACAGCTGCAGATGTCATTCCTTATCAGGAGCATTTCAACCTTTTCAATATGGTGAGTATTTTTGTGGAATTGCATCTTTTCTAGCTCTTGTCATCATTTGAGACTTATGCTTATTCTGTGTATTCTCAGCATTTTCACCACTGTTTGAGTGTTGGCTCGGCCCTTGAAGGTCTTGGCCGTGAGAACATTAACCTTAGAAATCAAATCGGTCAACTGCAACATGAGGCCATGGTACGTGGTCTAGAAATTGAGAGATTAAAGAACGAGGCCAGAGCGCGAAGCCTGACCGTCACCACTCAGCAGAGTAAGTTTTCTTCTCATTTCTTTTGGTTTAGCTACTCCGCTGTTCGTTTTGCTTCTTTCGCCGACCCTTAGATTTCCTGCCCTCCAAGGTTGCCATTCCTCCGATGACGATAGGCTTAGGCGAGCTGAATCCGACATCGCGAGACTTAGTAATAGCAACTTTAAGCAGTGTAGTCAATTATTCACTTTCCTCAAGGACCTTAAATGGTGTCGCCGAGAGTTGGATCAGGATGTTGATATTATTAGGAATCTCTGTGACACTTATCAAGCTACTCGATCGGAATTAGGACATATGACTAGCCAACGTGATGCTGCACTTCGCCGAGAAGAAATTGCCCTTGCTGCTAAGACAGAAGCCGAGACAAGTCATAAGCGAGCTTCCTTCCTTTGGAAAGAAGAAAAGTCCAGAGCCGACAAGCTAGCCTCTCAAATTATTAGCTTAAGCACTGAGAAGGAGACCGCCGAGTTTCAGATTCGGCGCTGGAAAGATATGGCGGAGAGGCGTGAGGCTTTGACGATTGATTTATACAAGCAATGCTCTGACCAACAGTGCCGAATAGAACAAATGTTAGGTCCGTGTGCTAACGAAAACTTCGAGTTTCATATGACTCAGTTTAGGGAAGCACAAGAGGGTATGCAAGAACATGTCCACAACCTAGAAGGTAGCTTTTATAGGGTTTACTCATAACTTATCTTGCTTATGTTTATTTTCCGTCTTCTTTACCATGTCGTTCTCTTTTTTTGCCTCAGCCACCATTCAGAAGCTAAGGAATGAAGCAGACCAAAATCAAGAGGTCATCAAAGGCTGCCATGAGCTGGAGATGCAAGTCCAGGATCTCTCTGATCAACTCAAGGAGCATAAGCTTTGCCCCAGCAGGATAGATGAGTTGTCTGAAAAGATTAAAGAGCATGAATCCTGTGCTGGGCAACTCGCCGATCTTAACAAGCAACTTCTTGACCATGCCTCTTGCGCTGGCAAGATTCTAGAGCTGGAGAGTGCCCGAGATGGTATTCAGATTGAGCTCGCCGAGGCGATGGACGATGTCCAATATTGGGAGAAGCGTCACAAGGATGATGTTGTCAGTGCTGCCTTCATCGGCGCTCAGGATTTTGCTTACAAATTCCTGCCTCAGTACAAAGTGGAGATTCCCTCGGCCTACAAACGTCTCACTCCTGAACAGCTCGCCATGCAAGAGAAGGCAAGCACCAAAGGAAAAGAAGTGCTGGGTGAAGAAGAGCATGAAGAAGAAAATGAAGAAGAAAATGAAGAAGAAAATTATGAGTCTGAGGTGGAAAGCTCAGAAGAGGAAGTTGAAGATGAAAATCCTAAGGGACAAAATCTATCCCTTATTAACTTTGCTGGAACTATCGGAGAGCAGATTTCAGGAATGGCGACTGTTAATGCTAGTCAACCTGTCGTCGAGCAAAGTACTGTGGTAATTATTGACGTCGACGAGCAGAACATGGAAAATCCTGGCGAGCCAAATGCTGTTGAAACTGTTAGAAATGACTGCCACCCTGATGATAGTGGGACAGGCGACATAGGCGCAGATCTTCTCGGCGATCAAGACAAGCCTCCTACCCCCAAGAGTCCTTTTGCAGATCCTAGGTGTTAAAGTAGCTTTCCTTCTGCTTTTTAGATGCTGTGGTAGACAAAGTGTTTCTTCCTTAGTTTTTGTATCTTTTCTGCTATCTTTGATTTTCCTGTAATGAACCCTTTCCCTTTGAATGCTATTTTAGTGAATGTTGTTTTTTATGTCTAATGATATCTGTTTCGCTTTCAATGCGCCATTTTCCTTTGTTATACTGGACGTGCTTTCTGCTATCTTGTCTTCAAAGACTTAATCTTGCCGAAGAGTGAAGCCCTGTCCCTCGCACGGCCAACAATTTCTGGACCATTGAACTAACAATTTATTAGAGCAGCAGGGTAGACCCCAGCCGTAACCATTACTTGTGCCCGTCGGCGATCGAATATAAGTAGAATGGGTTGCCCTCATAGACTTCAATACACTCCGCCAGGAGTGATGCTATGGCGTAGACGGATTAACACACCAACGGAACCGCCGATGTGATGCTACAGCAAAAGGGTTCTTATTTCCTTACAAACACTTACAGATCAACAAGTAACACGACTGGTCTTACAACTAGCCTGGGTTGGACTAACCATTGCGATAAGGGCATTCACTCGACGACAGTAAGCTTTCGGCATAAGAGGTCTTGGCTCTTAGTTGATTTATCGATTTGGGCATTATGCCTTTATTGATGGCACTTGGCCTTAGTACCTGATCAGGGTTTTGTATTGGGCATTTGTGCCTCTGCATTTGGCTTTTATAGACTGCGACTGAGTATTTTGCCTCAGCTGTTGTGCTCTTGGAGCTTTAAAATTCTATCTATCACTGCAGTTAGACTACTCAGTGAGTGAAAGTGCAAATGACTCAATGATTTGTTAACGGGGTTCGGCGCATGATAGCAAACCTACGTCCCCGGATCTTATTTGCTGCTATTTTACACAAGCTAATAAGATTTCTTGGGTATTATGCCCGCCCAAGACTTCAGATTTTACATGGTATCCCTCAAGGATAGTACTTCTTAAGGAACCTGGCGTTCCAAGGATGTTCGAGTTGCACGCCATGCTCATCAATCAGTACATACGCTCCTGGTCCAGCCACTCTTTTGACGACGTAAGGGCCATCCCATACAGGTTCCAACTTCCTGCACCCTTCTCGTTGAGATGGAGGAACTTCTCGGAGCACCAGCTCGCCGGGAGTATATTCTCTTGGAATCACTCGCTTGTTATATTCTCTTGTTAATCGTCGATGATAATTCTCCATGTGGGTAAGGGCGATCAATCGCTGCTCTTCTAAGTCATCTAACTTTGCTAGGATTAAATCTGTATTCAGATTCTTTTCCCATGCCTCATGCTTTGTAGTTGGCAAAATTACTTCAGATGGAAGTACTGCCTCGGCGCCGAAAGTGAGAAGGAAGGGAGATGCCCCAGTTGCTTCTCGAATCGTAGTTCTATATGACCACAAGACATTGTGCAAATGCTCACACCATGCCTTTTTATGCTTCTCCAATCTCTTCTTCAGTCCCATTCCAATAGTCTTATTGGTGGCTTCTGCTTGGCCATTACTCTGAGGGTATAAGGGAGTTGATTTTCCCAGCTTGACGCTATAATGAGCGACTAACTTCCTTATGTTGTCGCCGACCAGCTCTTTCCCATTGTCGGTACATATCTCCGCCGGTACACCAAATCTGCAAAATATGTTCTCCCAGATGAATGTGAACACTTCTTGTCCTGTTTTCTTTCTGATAGCCTTGGCTTCACACCATTTGGTGAAATAATCTGTCGCCACGATAATGTACTTCCGCTGTCCAGAGCCTGTAGTTAGTGGACCAATAATGTCAATACCCCACTTGGCGAAAGGCCAAGGGCTAAGCACTGAATTCAAAGATGTTGCCGGCGCTTTAATTCTTCTTCCATATAGTTGGCATGGTTTGCATCGCTGAACATATTCCTTTGCATCTCTATTCATCCAAGGCCAGTAATATCCTTGCATTCTGACCTTCAAGGCTAAAGCTCTTTGGCCACCATGATTTCCACAGTCTCCTTCATGAATCTCCTTTAATAATTTATTACCTTCATCCCTTGATACACATCGCAGCAGTGGTCCAGAGAATGATCGGCGATATAAGATTCCATCTCGGAGTTCATAGTTCGCCGAGCGACTGATGATCTGATGAGCCAAGATTTGATTTCCTGGCAAGGTTAAGTGGTCCAAGTAATACCGTATCGGTGATCTCCAATCTGTTTCTGCTGATTCTTCAACGCTTGTTGTCAATACTTCTCTTTGCCTCGGCTCTGTTACCGATGACTGCATCACTCTTTCAATAGCTATTGAAGTAACATCTGGATCTGTCATCATTGATGAAATGAACGCCAATGCGTCGGCATGCCTGTTATCCTTTCTGCAGATGTGGCGAAACTTGATACCAATGATCCTCTGGGCATACTCCCTAGCAAGTTTTAGGTACTTCTGCATAGATGGGTCTGCTGTCTGGTATCGTCCAGATATTTGCCGAATCACCAGCTGAGAGTCACTTGTCAATCTAACATTGCTAATTTTCATTTCAATGAGTATTCGCATTGCGTGAATGACTGCTTCGTATTCTGCCTCATTGTTAGTCGCCGGGAATTCTAGCCTTAGCGAGTGCACTATTCTTGCCCCTTTTGGCGAGATAAGGACAATTCCAATTCCATTTCCTTCTTTGTTTGATGAACCGTCTACATAAACCTCCCATCCATCAGGCCTGCATTTCAATAAATCTGGTACTTCATGTTCTTGCTCATCCAGGGAGGATGGGATTTCTTCTATCTCTTCTTCTTCATCTATTGGGAAGTCAGCGAGGAATTCTGCTATGACTTGTGATCGCTGAGCTGTGCGTATTTCATACTGGACGCCGAACTGCTCAATTTGCTGATTCCACTTAGCTATGCGCCCCACTCGCTGAGAACTGTGCAGGATTGATTCTATTGGAGTTTTGGTGAGGACCACAATTGGATGAGCATGAAAATATGGACGTAATCGCTGAGATGCAAAAACCAAAGCCAGAATCAGCTGCTCTATTTTGGTATAATTCTTCTCTGCCCCTTGTAACGTTCTACTGATATAGTATATAGGTGTTTCTCCACCTTTGGTTCTTACAAGCACTGCACTTATGGCAAAAGGTGTAGCGGCGAGATATACTCTCAATTCTTCACCATGCTCAGGTGGATGAATTGCTGGGAGAGTGGCGAGATACCTTTTAATGCCTTGAAAGGCAGCTTCAGGTGCTTCAGTCCAATTGAACTTTTCTCCTTTCTTTAATGTCTGGAAGAATAGCTTGCACTTATCAGAGAATCTGGAGATGAATCTGTTGAGAGACGCCAAAGTCCCATTGAGTCGCATAACATCTTTTACAGTGACCGGCGAGGGCATCTCTATGATTGCTTTGACCTTGGCCTGATCGGCTTCTACTCCCTTCTTGGTGACGACATATCCCAAAAACTTTCCTGAAGTTACGCCGAAAACACACTTTGCTGGATTGATTTTTAACTTAGTAACACGCATATGATTAAATATCTCTCTGAGGTCTTCTACATGAGTTTGCTTCTTCTTACTTTTGACGAGCATGTCGTCGACATAGACTTCCATTGTCCTCCCTATCCATTTCTCAAACATTTTCTGTGCCATTTCTTGATAAGTGGCACCAGCATTCTTCAACCCAAACGGCATTCGAGTGTAGCAAAATAACCCTTTAGTGGAAAAGAAAGCCGTATGCTTCTGGTCTTCCTCCGCCAAAGGTATTTGGTTATACCCTGAATAACCATCCATAAATGACAGCAACTCGTGACCCGATGTGGCGTCCACAGTCTGGTCAATACTCGGCAATGGGAAACTATTCTTGGGACAAGCTCTGTTAAGGTCACTGAAATCAATGCAAATCCTTACTCCCTTGTTCTTCTTTGGTACCACAACCATGTTGGCTATCCACTGTGGATATTGTACTGGTCTTATTATACCAGATGCCTTCATTTTGTCGATTTCTGCCTCTACTGCTTCTTTATAGGCTGGGGCCAATTTCCTTATTCTTTGCCTGAATGGTCTGACCTTTGGATCAATATCAAGTTTGTGACATGCTATCGCCGGATCGATCCCTGGCATCTCGTTCATACCCCAAGCAAAGACGTCAACATATTCCTTCAGTAGTGCTAGTAACTTCGCCGATTCGTCTTCAGTTAATAGAGTACCAATTTTTACCATCTTTGGCTCCTGTTCCTCGCCGATATTAACATCCTTAGTAGGTTCCACCGCCGTGAAATGTAGTTCTGGCTCTCCCATCGGCGATGGTTCCTTTAATTGCTATAAGGTCTTATCTCCAGACTTCGCCGAGCCTTCTACTGAATTTGCTGAATGCACATATGTGGTTGGGTTGGCGATAAAGTCCAGAATTTCTTGCTTCTTAACCGCTTCTTTGCCAAGCTTCTTTTTCTCTGCCATCTTCACCTTTCGATTTTCTCGCATTTGCACATCTGCTGAATTACACGCCTTGGCCACTGATAAATCTCTGACATACTCGGCGACTCCAAATGGTGTGGGGAACCTTAGGCGTTGATGATAAGTAGAAGGGACTCCTTTTAGACTGTGGAGCCATGGTCTCCCCAGAATTGCAGCATACGGCGAGTCAATATCCACAATACAAAGAGTAGTATTCAAGAAGTATTCATCACAAATTTTCACCTTTAATTCAATCTCGCCTTTAGGCTTAGATGGAATGCCATTAAACCCATAAATGTTGTAGGAGGATACCGTCGGCGAGGGTATTTTCTTGTCTTTTGCTCTCATCGCCTCAAAGGCAGTGTTAAAGAGGATATCCACAGAACTTCCTGGATCAATAAGCACCTTTGGCAACCTGAATCCTTCAATCTGAATAGTGAGGACCAGAGGATTGTTATGACTCCTTCCTTCTGGAGGGATTTCTTCGGCGGAGAACCCAACACATGCTTTCATCCATTCTTGCAATGGCTCTTGCTTAGCGGCGACACTACAGATCTCATTTCCCATTCTATCTCGCTTATGAACTCGAGACATGACATTATCATGAAATTCATCCCTAGTAATTTTTGAATGCACAATGGAATAGCAATCTAACTCCAGCAAGTCTCGCTCAACCTTAACCTCATACACATTTGGAGTGTGAACTGGTATGGCCTGAATTGGCTGGACCATGAGAGGAGGTGGCGGCGGCAATTCTAGGAAGTCCTGAAATTTCCCCATACGGACGAATCGATGGACTTCTTGCTGTACACCGGTGCAATTCTCAGTTGTATGGCCATGAAACTGATGGAATTGACAGAATGAATTGGTATTGGCTGGCGGG
>JAJJMA010303420.1:0-10624 GCA_023529015.1 Papaver nudicaule | reverse complement strand
CTTTTCCTTTTGTCTTCTGATACAAGAATTTTTGTACTTGGCATCTCCCATATTTTTTGTGCTTGTAGGCTGTATTGACTATGTTTATGAAGAAGCCTTTTTTGCTTGATTGGAGTTTTTTCCTTTTTAGTTTGTATATATTTGCTGAGAACTTCGTAATCAAGCACAAAGTTGCTTTTTCCATGCTCTAAGCTCCTGAGGTTACTCGAGGTGCAATTCCAGGGCTTACTTCGATGTAAGAGATAGTAAACCAAGCTAGTGGGGGCTTACGGATCACCCTTCCCAAAGGCTTTTAGTTACTTGCCTGTTTTAAAGCAAACATAGGCTATCGAGGTCATAGGTTCCCGTTTTGCCTCGGTATGTTGGGTAGATATCGAGGATACCAAGTATTCTCCAAGAGAATATGGTGGTATTCTGATGATCCATTTAGCCCAAGTACATTGAGGAACTTATGGTGGGTAGCTGCTATGATTGTTCCTTGATAATAAAGTAACACTATGGGGGGTGCCGGTCAAGGATGGAGCTTAGACATGGTACTATTCTCCTATCGCGGCCTAGAGTTCGACCCCTCTGTTTCTCGATAGCCCCTCCTCGAGGCTAAGTGTTTGTTTTTTAGAGGAAGTTCTTCGGCTGCGTGATTCACCCGCTTTTCCCCTGAATACGAGCGAATCAGCTGCCTCGGAGTTCCATCCACCTTTAGAGGTGGATGTTAATCCCATTTATCGTCCCCTCGACACCTCAGAAAGAGAGGTCCTCATGGTCGTGTGGTAGTGGGTTCAAATGCTTCATTAGCTTATGTAGCTTAGATGCAAAGTACCCACCGCTAACGGGGTTTCTTGTGGGTAGAGGACTGTGTCATATAGCTCGTAGGGCCCTTACGGCTTATATGATCATCAGCTATGTGCCTGCTATTCGAGGTCTTTTTATGTTTTTGGCGTCGGGGCCTTGGCGTTAAGGCCTTTTAATTTTATTGCGTCTAGGCACTGGGGGAGATATGGCGTCATGGCATGTTTGCTTTATATGGCTTGAGAGCCTTTGGAGGTTTGCCTATTCAGGTAGGACTTTCGCCTAGCCGAGTAGGATCTGGAGGTTGGATCGAGGTATAGCGCCTCGAAGAGTACAATATATTTTTTCTTAACAGCAGGCCCAGCTGCTTCTTTTATTTTTTCATTCTAAAACTGACATTTCTTATGCGTTGCTTACATGTAAGGTTTTAATCAAGGTGTTTCAGATGCTTCCCCTCAACTGGGGTGCTTAGCTTCTGTCCTTCGAGATTGACTAGGCTGTAGTTGTTGTTCCCAAGCGCTTTTTCAATGACGTAGGGCCCAGCCCAAAATTGCTCCACCAGAGTATCTTTTCCGGTGCCGTTCGAACATGCCTTGCTATCAGATTTGCTCGGCATTGGTACTCTATTGCTTGACACGAGGAATTGTTCTCTGTGCTCGGTGCAATGACCTTTTCCTTTGCTGATAGGTTGAGTGCCTTGCTTGCAGACTAAGGGGCTTCTCATGGTAGTGTCAGTCATTCCAGCCTCTACTTCAGCTATAAACTTTTCTATGCAGGACTCTGTTATCTTTGGGTGCTTGGCTTTGCTTGGGGAATCCTTCCTCGGGTGTTCTCTCGCCTGGACATCGATTTCGTTGCATAGACGAGCTTCGGTGGGATCACCTAGGATTTCCGCGATTCCCAGTGGCGTTGGGAATCGGATTCTTCTGTGCAGAGTAGAGGGCACTCCTAAGATGCTATGAAGACAAGGCCTTCCCAGAATTGCATTGTAAGGCGAGTCTATGTCAACTACACAAAATGGTGTGGGTTGTTCCAGCTTTCCGACATGAATTAGTAACGACAACTCTCCCCTGGGCATCGAGGATTTCCGTTGAAGCCGTACATATTGTACGAAGAAGGCACCAAGTGTTTTAGGTATAAAACAAATAAAGAAATCTGAGGGGTAAAGTATGAAGTGTGATGATATAATAAAAGATTGTGATGAATTCGAGAGGTCAAGATCGAACAAGACTCGCCTAAACCAAGAAATGGCCGTTCGAGTATTGCTTCAGTTACAAGAAGAGGATTTTAGGGTTGGTTTAGGGAGGGAAGCAGAGAAAGATGAGATCAGAGAATTGCTATGATATTCCGTGATATTGAGATAAATATTGCTAGATAAGGATGAATATTCAGTTCTCACTAGATAATAAATGCTGAATGAGAAGAGTTAATCAATTATCGATAAGATAGACTTGATTGAACTTGCACTGAACGTTTTTGGATGAGAATGAGATGATGTTTCCAACTGGTCGAGTGACCTATTTATAGCAATATGTTCTCAACTGATCTCGTAAGAAGTGGAAGTAGTGGAAGAGTGGGAGTGAGGAAAGAGTGGGGTCAGTTGTTAAGAGTCTTGCGCCTAATATTAGGGAAGACTAACAACCCACTACCTTATCCCATCTTCTCAGCAACGTTCACACGACCTAGTTATCTTTCCCGTTAAGTGATTGAGCCGTTGCAATCACTCGTGCCGTAGACCGCCAAACCAAAACCCTAAAAGAATATCCCCCCATGTAACTAAATCTTGATTCTCGTAAGATTTGTTAAATATTTGTTATTTATTAAGTCAAAGTCGCACCAATTACTGGTAACTTAGGACTTTGTGATAAGATAGAGATTAAGCGATAAGCTTTGAATATCTCTTTAAGATTAGGTTTAAGGATTGAGCCGGGCAATCGCCATTAAACCTAATAAGATAAATCTAAGGGTTGAGCTAGCAACCGCCATTAGATAAGATAAGATAAGTCTAAGGATTGAGCTATGCAATCGCCAATTAGACCGAGAGGATTTCAGCAACTCTCTGTGGCAATAGTCAAATAAATACGACTTTCGTCTTGCCATAAATAAGGGAAATTGGTTTGTGGCATGTAATGCACCAATCCCCTGAATAATAAAGACATATGAATGTCCAAAATAATATGAATCATAGCCATGAGCCATGATTAAGAATTATAGTACTGATTTATAGAAGCAAGTCTATAATCAGGAAAAACAGACGAATGATGCTATCACGGCGTAGCCATCATCAAGAATGCATAAGCATTGCCAATATAAGACCTAAAGATAGGCCACAATAATTATAATAAGCCATATTGCATGGTATAATAATCTTATTAAGAAGTTAGGCATAAGGCGTAAAGGATGAACAATAACATTTATGTTATTTCAGATTACTGTACAGTTTGTATGTTGTTCATTCGTAAAATCGCCCAGGACAGCTCATAATAGATAAAAATCTGAATTTTTAGTATGTTATAGGAAATTCAGAGAGGAAAATATTTCGTGAAGGAAGCATCTTCAAATTCCTTACGGATTGGGCTCTAAAAATCACGCCATGGAGAAATACGTGAGCAGAACTGCCAGATTTCCGAATTTGATTAGGAAACTAGAGTATTATGGACTAAATAAAAATCCATAATCCTCTAGGATTTGGATCAGTGAAGCCCATAAGTAGAGGGAGGCTAGGAAGAGGTAAACCCTAGCTCAAAGGAGGCAAGGCTAGCCGTGAGGGGAAGAGGACAATCACGGGCCTCCATAAGTTCAAGCGAGGGAAAACAATAAGACCCCCACAATTTAGGCGAGAACCAACTATAAGGCCCCCATAAATTAGGCGAGAGCATGATTATGAGGCCTCCAATATTTGGCCAAGGCATAATCTTGGACCCCCAAGAGTTTGGCCAAGGTAATAAACATGGGCATCCAAAGTTAAGGCGCGCTAAAGATAATGGATATCCAAAAACTAAGGCAGGGGAGAACCATGGGCCTCCAGGGATTAGGCAAGGGAAGATACATGGGCATCCAAAGATGAGGCGAGGCCAATCACCATGGGTACCCAAAGTTTAGGCGTGGCCAAACTTTAGGCTTGGCCAAAGTTTAGACCTAGCCAAGTTATGGCCGTGGGTAAAACATAGGCATGGCCAAGTATTGGCGCAGCCAAAAAATAGGGCGTGGCCAAGCATTAGGCTTGGCCAAAGATTGGACGTGGCCAAGCATTAGGCTTGGCCAAAGGTTGGACGTGGCCAAGCATTAGGCTTGGCCGAGTGTTGGACGTGGCCAAGCATCAGGCTTGGCCGAGTTTAGGTCCAGCCAAGGATTGGCGTGACAGAATTTAGGTTTAGCCAAGTCTTTGGCGTGGTGGAGTTTTAGGTTTAGCCAAGGATTGGCCAAGGCCAAGGATAGGTGTGGCCAACCGTGCATTCCTAGGGTTTTAGCTTGAGCTAGGCTAATGCGCATGCATAGGTATTTTACTACATAAGTCAGGGATATGGACCATGCTACTAGGCTAGGGTCGCAAGATATTAAAATATGGCTAATGGCAGCCAAATATCTTATCCCTACTATAAAAATAAATTCATACCTTATCTCGCGCCATTCCAGGATGCCAGAGATTGATGCGAAATTACTCCTGTGACCTCGTCGCCAAAAACCACCATCAACATTAAGTCCCCTGCGCAGCATGGAACCTTGAGTGTTCCAGGGTGAGCACCAGGTTGATGGGCCAGCTACATCCGCATAGAAGCCTTATCCGCGAACATGGAGTCCAAACAGGGCCTCGTACTTTGGAGTACCCGCATAAACTTGACTTGTGATAATCTTGTCATCTTATTCATGACTCTTTTGTGCGGACAACTTCGCCTAATCAGAAGTTCGTTAGCGTCGCAACACAAGAGACCAATACTGAAACTGTATCTTTCGGTGTCAATCGTCTTCCGAGTGGAGTATCATTTTCCAGCTAGAAACAACTCAATGGCAACTCCTTTAAGTGATAATCAAGTCCCCAATCCGTTGGCAAAGGATTGGGTAACGGTAAGACTTCATTCTCTTTGCTACATTTTCACTTTTAGTAGAAAAGTAAAAATCCCGTCAGATTTTCCTGTTTCGAGTCGCGTCACGAGAATGGCCATAAAATCTTCATCCGATGGCGGATTTCGATGGTTGACCCCAATTTAGAAAGAGGACTTCAGTAGCTTTCACCTCAAAGAACAAAATCTGAATTCCATGCTGTTTTGCTCGTTATTTCATGTGCCACAAGTTGACGCCGCGTCCAGGAATGCTGCAGTCTGTACGCTGTTTAGTAGAAAAATCATTCCGGCCAGTAGATTGCTCCAAAAATTAAGCCCTTTTAGCACGTGATAGGAAACATCCATACGAACAACTCTCGTGAAGGAAGTTTCTTCATATCTCATACGGATTTGTACAGATTTTGAGTCCTTCGCTGTACTTCGTAAGAATTCAGACGTCAGAAAATTACTTCTTCAAGATAACGTCGTGAACCCTTTGATATGTCTTCTTTCAATGACTTTTCTTCTTTATTTGATGTAGGATGGACCTGCTCCAGACTTTGAGAATTCTTCATTCACTCCCTTTGGCCAAAGTTCATTCTTCGGTGGAGCAACTCCGAATGGCACAACTACGGAGCGAAATAAAAGTGGAGAAACAACAGGAGCCAAATCCTCGGTAACACTTGATGCTACACAGGTTACTTTTGACAACTCTTTTAATTTGAAGTAAAATATTCCAGTATTTTATTCTCACCTTGTTTGCTCTTGCAGCCTTCTGGTGGTAATGAAGAGATTGAAGATAGTTACTTCGTCGGTAAAAGATCAGTGATGGTCAAAACTTCAGTAAGGATTTTGACGATGTTGCTGATGAGAATCCTCCTATTGCTGAGGTAAATTCGATCATCTTCTTATGTTGAGCTTTCATCATGTAGCTTAAAACATATTATTAAACTTCTGCTTGCTTTGATTCTTCTTTCAGCTTGTCAATAATGAAACACAAGCCTATGAGAATATCGACATTGTTTGAAGTAGATGCTCCAACTAGGTGGCCTCTTCTTGAATTTCCTCATGCTGGCTTGGCATATAATCCTCCCCATGAAACAATTCTCCCTGGTCATACATTAGTGGGAGGATTTAATGTCCCCGAGGGACACGTCCCACTATATAGGAGAATATGGAATTGCTATGGTCACCTCATTATTGGTGGAAGGTGTGCCCGCTTTCATACACTTATCGGCATTGTAACCGACCTTATGAGTGTGATTTCAAAGATGAAGGCTACCCCGCTGAGAGATATGACTAACGAGGCATTGAGTGAGGTAGGAGAGTTGATTGATACCCTAAAGACATTCGAACTCAATTTGCTTTGGCTTCAGGCGAGAATCCAATACGTTCGAACAAGGCGTGCTGCTGTTGGCAAATTCACCCATGATTTGGTGAAGCAGGAAGAGAGGAATCATGCTGCCATGACTGAGGAACTCCGTAAGTTAACTGAAAAGGTGAAGAAGAAGACTGCTCATATTGCTCTAATAAAGAAGGCAGTTGATGAAGGAGCGAGATCTTCATTAGATGGTTGTTTCTGAAGGGCTTCAGGAGCAAAACATTTTCTCAGTAGAATTTTATTTTGCTTTTATTTGGCTTTATGAACAAAGGGTTTGGAGGAATTGACGGTTTTGAACTCATAGGTTTTGAATTGAATTGCTAAGGCAAGAGATTACTTGCACTTTTGTTTTGAAGGAATTGGAAATTAAGTGAACCTTCATATCTTCTTGAGCCACTTGCCATTGATCACCATGTTTGAAGGTCGCTCATATATTGCGCTTATCATGTATCGCGCATCAGGCATGACTCGAGATATAACATAAGGTCCCTCCCAGTTTGGTGTGGACCCCGAAATAGAAGTTACTTTTCGGTTAGTGCGTCGCATAACCTTATCTTCTTCTTGAAAAGCATCCTTAGGAACCCATGACATCTCAGGTGTCTTTCGCCTATAAGACCGTTGCTTTGCTCGAATCCACTTATTGGAAGTGGCCTTGATTTCCCCCTGAGGTGCCTCAGAGGTTTTGATAGACTTGATGCAATCAAGTCCCCATGTCGGAGAATTATCTAATTCTTGTGTGGGGACACGTTGGATAGGGTTTCCATGAAGTAAATAATTCTGAATAAAGTACTTCAAATTACTATCACGTACCTCTTTGAATATCACCAGAGTTTCGGACCCCACGTGGTACTCCAGCTTTCCCACGTTGCAGCTTTCTTGGTCAAACATGAACTCTTGGCCTTTGATGATTACTGGTGAGATCGTAAGCACAAATCTCTTCTGATGGAGCCAGAGACGTCCTAGGATCATGTCGTGTTCCTCATCCTCTTTGATTACATGAAACTTGGTTTTGGTGCGAGCAGAGTCCACCTTCAGATCCAAAGTAACATGACCATATATGTCTTGGAGATTTCCTTTTGAATCTTTCGTTACCGTGGGATAGTAGATGACATCCCGTCGGGAGATCCCAATTGCTTGGAGTGTTCTGATTAGAATTAGATTAACCATAACACCAGCATCAATTTGAACTTTCTTAAAATTCGTACCTTCGAGACGAACAGAGATAATCGGTATTGGAACGCGCTCCCCTGTCATCATCTCTGGTGTAGCTTCGCCAGGCTTCGGCTGAACCTTCTCAGGTATAGGTAGTTCTTTGCCGCTAGCAATCCAGCTGAGGGCAGCGAAAATGTTGCTTCGCTGACTTCTAGAAAAATGTAAGAGTTCGCATAAATTCTCCATCAAATAATTAGCAGTTTACTTGACAGATTCTCCGGAGATGGTGAAATTTCGAATGTTGGGTTGATGCTG
Source organism: Papaver nudicaule (assembly GCA_023529015.1). NCBI lineage: Eukaryota > Viridiplantae > Streptophyta > Magnoliopsida > Ranunculales > Papaveraceae > Papaver > Papaver nudicaule. The sequence continues at coordinate 2,950 of JAJJMA010303420.1, read as the reverse complement.
ACGTTGGTGTTGACGTTGAGGTTGGTGCTGAGGGAGTGGATTCTTATGCACACCCTCAGTCCCCAAGTTCAACTCTCCTGACTCGATCTTTTCATTGAAGATTTGCTTGAGTCGATGACACTCGTTCGTGGGATGATTGACGAATCGATGGAAATGACAATACTTGGGATCAGTCATTTCTTGCGCCGTAGGTTCTCTTCGTACAGGAGGTAACTTGACAGCGCCATCTTGAATCCATGCTTCCAGGAGCTCTATTACTTCATCCATAGTACATGGGAAATCAGGAATTTTAGGAAATTCCCTCTGTTGTCGTGGTGCCTTTGGTGCAGGGGCATTAGCTGGGACCCGTGCCGGAGCTTGAGATTGGGTTGGGGCCGCACGTTTCAATTGCGGGGCCTCAGGAGTAGGCGCCTTCCTCTTGACACCTTCAGTGACAGCATGAACTGAGTGAAGAGAGTTATATTGCTTGTTGACAAGTCGCTTGCTGGCACGCGTTTCACCACGAGCTTCTTCAGCTTTTAAAGGCCTGGGCCTTTCTAGCAGTGCAGGTGCAGTAGTGGCGGATCGTTTGGCGGATTTATGGAGTTTGGTGAAATTGTCGATATCCAAGTTCTCCAACAAGGCGCGATATACTGGTACCATTCCATTGATGCAAAGCTCCACCAACTGTACCTCTGTCATATTTGGCTCATTGCAATCCACTGAACGAGTTCTGAATCTCGTTACGTAATCATCTGGATGTTCATTGTTTCGCTGATAGAGCCTCCCCAAATCGGAGAGAGTGAGTTGTTCAGACACGAAGAAGTATTTCTTGAGGAAAGCACTAACCATCTGGCTCCAGTTGAGAATGCTATTAGGAGCTAGGTTATTATACCAAGTATATGCCTTTCCCGTAAGAGATTTCGAGAATTCCTTGAGACATACAACTTGATTTCTTTCATGTATTCCCAATGATTCCAGGAAGCGAGAGATGTGTTCTCGGGCATTCCCAATACCATTATACATGGAGAATGAAGGTGTGACATACCCTTCAGGAAGAGATTCACGCTGAACTTCAATTGGATACGGAGATTGATGACGATGAAACAAATCTGAATTCTCCATGTTCCGAGCCTGCAAAAGATTCTGCAAATCTTCACGAGTAACAAAGTTGTGTTGAAAACCCGTGCTTGGCTCACGTGTGGTGTGGACACAAGTGTCTTGATCATCAGGAATAACATGAATCTGAGAAGGACCCGCCCTGTTAAAATTGGCAGGGGTTTCTGCACGTGAAATCCCTGGAGTTATTGGTGGCGTCAGCTTCTCTGAGAGAGTCCTCAAGCAAGTCAGCAACTCCATATGGGTTTTCACCATATTGTTTTGACTCAGGGCTAGATCTTGTTGGGTCTTCATGAGATCCGCAATGCTAGGTGAGTCTTCAGTACTCCTTGTTTCTCCTATGCGGGGCCCAAAGAGAAAAGCTTCTGTGCGGCTTGAGATAGGAGTGTAAGGGGTAGGAGAGATAGTGGTATTGGTGGTCCCCACCATATGAGAGAGGGGGGACGTGATTTGGGATAGGGTAGGCGTGATGGATCCCACCAGAGGAGATGACACGCCCAGGGAGGAGTTGGATAAGGTTGGCCCCCTCTGGGTTGAGGCCGAGGCAAAACTAAGGTTTCTGGTTGTGATAGGGCTCACGGTTTGGGTGGTGGGACCAGCAGAGGAGCTGGTGGCGTCCCTATCTTGGAGAGTGGTGGTCCCCATACCAAAGGATAGGGGAAACGTGTTAGCATAGGATAAGGACGAAATGGACCCAGGATGGACGTCCATGAAGGAGCGAGATGAGGTTGGCCCCACTTGAGTTGAGGGAACCATGAAATTAGGGTTTTGAGACGTGATAGGGTTCACGTTTCGGCAGGTGTAATAATTCACATAAATTCTCTATTAAGAAACTAGCCTCTTGACTTACTGGTTTTTCGTAGGTGGTGAAACTCTGGATGCGCCGAGGTGGGTTGGTGGCCTCATTGTGCGGGCCTTCAGTCCCCAGTCCCCTGTTGACAGAGTTGTCTCCCATATCAGCGTATTGTCCAGCTATTACACGGAGCTGTTGGAACGTGCGGGGCCAGAATCTCCTCATTGGTTCTTGATGCCATGGCTCCATCCCTCCTATACAAATCCCCACCAATTGTGATTCGTTCATCTCCCTGTTATGATAATCCAAAGCTTTGGCTCTGAATCTTTGTACGAAATCTTCTGGATCCTCCTCTTCTTCCTGATAAGTCTTTACCAGATCTGAAAGACTAACTTGGTTAGGAATGGGGGAATTATCTGTGGGAGCGACATTGATAGTGGCCCCCACCATATGAGGCGTGATAGCAGGTGGCAAAGGCAAAGCAGGGCCCAAACTGAGAGAATGGGTGATGGCAGGAGTGAAAGGAGGATATGAGTTGGGTCCCACTAGAGAGGGGACGTCATTAGGAGTGATGGTAGTCACGTTTTTGGTGGTGGGACCAGCAGTAGAGTCTCTGACATGATTGGTTATCCCTGTAGCGCAAGATAGGGACATGTTGGAACAGGATAGGGATAAGGTGGACCCCTGCTGGACGTTCTGGAGGGATGAGGATGAAGCAGGCGTGGTGGACCCCACCAGAGGGGATGACACGCCCAAGGGAGGAGGAGATAGGGTTGGCCCCCTCTGAGTTGAGGCAGAGGCGAAATTAGGGTTAGGGTTTGAGCTCACGGCTGGAGTGGTGGGCCCAGAGGTGATGGCGCCACTTATTGGAGTGTTTGTGACCCCACTTGCAGGTAAACTCGTGGAGATATTAGGGTTACTTGGAGAATTGGTATTCTCTGAGCTCTGCCTCCTGGTTTCAACCATATCTTCTTAAAACTGAGATAATGACCTCCCACTGTGGTCGCCAAAATGTTTTAGGTATAAAACAAATAAAGAAATCTGAGGGGTAAAGTATGA
>JAJJMA010303415.1:0-14398 GCA_023529015.1 Papaver nudicaule | reverse complement strand
TGCCAAAAATTGATGCAAAATTACTCTTGCAATCTCCTCGCCAAAAACCACCTTTAACATTTAGTCCCCTGCGCAGCATGGAACCGTGAGTGTTCCAGGGTGAGCATAAGTTGATGACCTAGCCGATAAGACTTTATCTTCACATTTGTCAGTCCACTGTTATTCTTCTGACTTGCAGATATATCTGAGTCAGCTCCTTTTATGCAGGCAACAGTTACTCTTGAATTTGAATTCCCAAAACCCTAAAATTCAAATTACTCCGCGCCTATAAATATACACGCCCAGGATAAACATTGTCAACTCATCAATCATACTTTCTTCATTGTTTTTTTCTTATCTCCTTTCATCATGTCGAGCAGCAGCAGTAGCGACATTCCTTTGAGCCAAATCATCAAGCGCAAGGCTTGGGTCCCCAGCTCTGTAAGTAACTCTTTACTTGTGCTTCCTCATATTCTTTTAGAAAGCCATTAACTATAAATTAATTGTAGATTGGAGAGGGAGGAGATACAAATACCAGCAATCCACGAAGCAAGACGCCAAGGATGAGCAATTCTTCACCGGTAAATCCCCCTCCTCATCCGTCTCTGTAATGATCTACAATACAAATGAAGCCATTGCAATAGAGAATTTTGAAGAAGAAGGATCAGAGAAAGAGGGTAAGGAAGGGAGGAGAGAAGAGATAAGAATTAAGATAAAAAGAAAACAATTATCATTCACTAGCCAACAAGATTACAGAGTACCAAGTCATATAGACCACACAAAACACAAACGCACTCGTGTGAATAACACGCACGAGTTCCACCTACACCAAACATACAAGGTTTAAGGCACTCACACAACCTTTTAGGGGCTAACAACCGGGTTGCCCTTACATCACAACACCTTAAAGCCAGGTTCATTACAAATACCCTCTACTTCTCCAGATTCTTGACCTCAAGAATCAAGTCTGGAAACTGATTTTCCATAAAATCTCGATCCTCCCAGGTGGCATCATGCTTGGACATATTCTCCCATTGTACTAAGACTTGAGGAACAATCTGTTTGTTCTTCTTGATATCTCTGACACCCAAAACCTCAACCGGATTTACCTTCATTTCCCTCAGGACTTAGAGTGGGCAGTGTAGTCTGTGGTAACAATCCTGCTCCTAACTTGGGTTTCAATTGTGACACATGGAAGGTAGGATGTACCTTAGAGCCTTCAGGTAACTTAAGTCTGTAAGCTACCTTCCCAATTCTGGCTTCAACCTGATATGGACCAAAGAATTTGGCTGCTAGCTTCAGGTTTCTTCTGAGTTGTACTGAGGTTTGTCTGTAGGGTTGTAACCTCAAGTAAACCCAATCTCCAACTTCAAAAGATCTTTCCACTCTACTCTTGTCAGCCTGTTGCTTGACTCTGTGTTGAGCTTCTTCTAAAACACCTTAAGAATCTTGTTCATGACTTGCCTCTCTTCAAGATATTCATCAGTTGTAGCATTAACACCATCAAAAGGGCTTTTCACACCAAACTGTGGAGGGGGATACCCATATATGGCCTCGAAGGGGGTGAGTTTCAAACTGGTATGATAGTTGGTGTTGAACCACCACTCTGCCAATGACAACCAAGTTACCCATTTGACTGGTTTGTAGCTAGTCATACATCTTAAATAAGTTTCCAAACATGCATTGACTCTCTCAGTCTGCCCATCAGTTTGAGGGTGATAGGCAGTACTCATGTGTAGAGCAGTTCCTACCTTGGTGAACAAGGCTTGCCAGAAGTTACTCATGAATACACTATCTCTGTCAGAGACTATGCTCATAGGTAAGCCATGTAACTTAGCAACAGAGTCAAGAAATACCTTTGCTACTGAGAAAGAAGTATAGGGATGGCTCATTGGTATGAAATGGCTGTACTTAGAGAACCTGTCCACCACCACTAGAATCATTTCTCTTCCTTCTGACTTTGGAAGACCTGTAATGAAGTCCATACTGATGTGTTGCCATGCTTGTTCTGGTACAGGTAAGGGCTGTAATAATCCAGCTGGCTGTGTTAAAATTCCCTTGTGCTGCTGACATATGTCACACTCCTGAATATATTGAGCAATCTGAGACTTCATTCCACTCCAAAAGAAGTATAGCTTAGCTTTTTGGTAGCTAGCTTGGACTCCTGAGTGTCCTCCTATGGCTGAAGAATGGATGACAATAATGATCTTGTGCCTTATATCATTTCCTTGTCCAATATAAATTCTCCCCTTGAACTTGATGATTCCCTCCTCATAAGTGTATTCACCAAAATTGGGGTGTATCAGTAGCTTTGGAATGAGCTCTTGAGCTAACAAGTCTTGATTATAGCTGCCCTGCACTTCCTCTAACCAGGTAGGTTGAAGGGTTGATAACCCATGACAAGAAGAATCCTTATCTACATTAAGCCTTGAAAGGGCATCAGCAACCCTATTGTCAGTTCCCTTTCTGTACCTTAGCTCATAAGTATAGCCCAATAGTTTGGCTAACCATTTTTGCTGTAGCATGGTGTGGATTCTCTGTTCCATAAAGTATCTTATGCTCTGATGGTCAGTGTATATTATGAATTTGTTGCCCATCAAATAAGATCTCCATTTTGTAACAGCCATAACCACACTCATCAACTCCTTCTCATAAGTGGATAATGTTAAGAACTTTGCTCCCATCCCTTTGCTGAAGAATGTTATAGGCCTCTTCTCTTGCATTAGCACTGCCCCAACTCCCTTGTCACAAGCATCTGTAGCTAATTCGAATGGCTTGCTAAAGTCTGGAAGTGCTAATACTGGAGTGGTTGTCATGGCTGTTTTCAGGAACTCAAATGCTGCTTGTGCCTTTACATTCCATTGGAAATTATTCTTCTTTAACAACTCAGTAAGAGGTCTGCATATGAGCCCATAATTTTGCACAAACTTCCTGTAGTACCCTGTTAGGCCTAGGAATCCTCTCAAGTCTTTAATAGTTTTTGGAGTAGGCCATTGCTTCATGCATTCCACCTTAGCTGGATCTGCTGCTACTCCTTCTCCGGAGATGATGTGTCCTAGATAATCAATTTGTGGCTGACCAAATGAACATTTGCTTATCTTAGCAAATAATAAATGTTGTTGAAGCAGCTTGAGAGTGAGCTCTAAGTGTTGCACATGTGTCTTCATGTCTGAGCTGTATACTAAAATATCATCAAAAAATACCAATATAAACTTCCTTAGGTGAGGCCTGAAAACTTCATTCATCAAGACCTGGAAGCTTGCAGGTGCATTTGTGAGTCCAAATGGCATCACTAAAAACTCATAGTGACCTTCATGAGTCTTGAATGCTGTCTTCTCCACATCTGTTGGGTTAACCCTGATCTGATGATATCCAGCTCTGAGATCTATCTTGGAAAACACTTTAGCTCCTTGTAGTTCATCTAGCAGCTCATCAATCACATGTATGGGATATTTGCCCTTAATAGTCAAGTCATTCAGCCTTCTGTAGTCAACACAGAACCTCCAGCTTCCATCTTTCTTCTTAACAAGCAATATAGGAGAAGAAAAAGGACTATGGCTTGGCCTAATAATACCAGCCTTGAGCATTTCTTGCACTAGCTGTTCTACCACCTCCTTTTGAACATAGGGAATTTTGTAAGGTATTTGATTAGGTGGTGAAGACAAGGGTTTGAGTGGAATGTGATGGTCATGTGACCTTTCAGGGGGTAATGACTTTGGCTCACTGAAAACATTCTTGAATTGGTCAAGGATACTTGTTAAATCTTTAGGTGTCTGTGGGCTTGTGGTTTGAGCTGAAATTGAATATAAATGCCCCATGACTCCATGTTTGTTCTTCTTAAAGAATCTCTGACAAGCTCCACCAGACATCACGGAAATGCTAGCAGTTTCTGAGTTCCCAAATAACTCAATCTTCCTTCCATTCCTTCTGAATGAAATCTTCATTCTCTTGAAGTCAAACTTCACAGGGCTGATCTCCTTCATCCAATCAACTCCCAGCACCATATCACAACCTCCTAAAGGCAACAATCCCATGTCAAATTTGAATTCATGACCCTGTATTTTCCAAGTAAAATTTGGGCATCTAGCTGTGCTTACTAACTTATTGCCATCAGCTACAGCCACTGAAAATGCAGCTGTAGGCTCTACAAAAACACCACTCAAATGAGCCAATTCTGGATCCAAGAAACTATGGGTGCTGCCACTGTCAACCAAGATGGTGATACTTCTTTTGCCTTTGATGATTCCTTGAACCTTAATGGTGCTATGTGATATATTACCTGACAGGGCATGGAGTGAAATTTCCACCTCCTCTTCTATCTCTTGAATCCTTGGTATATAAGTAGTAGTTGGAGATTCATCTTCTGAAGTTTGTGTGTCTTCATCTTCTCCTGTGTTGTTTTACACACTTATGCCCCACCTTATACACTTCATCACAGTTGTAGCACAACCCCTTCTCTCTTCTTGTTCTCATTTCAGCATATGATATCTTCCTGATGGGTGGTAATTTTGAGTTAGGACTCTGATTGAATTTAGGTGAGGGTGAGTTAGATTTTGGTAGAGTTACATAACTTTTTGAGTTGTGGCTAGGTATTGATAGGGGTGGTAGTTTCTGTGAGAATTTGTTCTTCTTAGATGTGTGTTCCAACAAGGTTTCCTGCATTTTAGATAGATACATAGCTTGTTTGAGGCTGGTAGGCTCAAACATTTGCACATCAATCCTTAGTTCTTCCTTCAGTCCACTAATGTAACTAGAGATGAAATACTCTTCTGTGAGATGTCTATTCTTGGCAATCATCAGAGCTTTCAGCTCTTCAAAAAGTTCCTGATATTCTGCTATTGCACCCACTTGGCTAAGCTTGTTAAATTCACCCACAACATCATCATGTCCCAATTCTTGAAACCTTGAAGTTATATCAGCACAAATTTTTTCCCAAGAAATCATTTCTCTACCCTCCAAATAGTCTTGGTACCATATATCAACTCTACCCTCCAAATACATAGAAGCCATCAGCACTTTTTCATCATCCTCCATGGCATGGAGAGTAAAGTATTTACGACATTTTCTTATCCAAGATCTAGGATGACTACCATCAAATTTAGGAAAATCCACTTATTCTGTTTATGATACACTAAAGAGTTAGCAGAAAAATTACCTTCAGGACCAGAGCCCAAAATACCAGATCCACTAGGTGGTGTTGATCTAAAACCAGAATTGTCACCATTTTTACCTGCACTGATTCTAGCCTTCTCTAATAATTCTTCAATACTCTTGTGCTTCAGCTCAAGATACTTGTTCTGAGCTTCAAACTTCTCCTTCAGAGATTCGTTCATTTCTTTTTTGTTTGTATCAACTAAAACTGCCACTCCAGCTAAGAAGGTTGTTGATAGACTGTCACACAAACACTTGAGCTTGTCATCAGCTGTATCAAGGTTTGATTGAACCAGGGATGTTAAATCCTCCTGGTTTTTCAGCATATCTTTAATCTTCTTATTAATGGTTTCAATATCCTTTTGAGTCACCATTTTAAGTAAGTCACCAAGATCGACTGCTCTGGTACCACTTGTAATGATCTACAATACAAATGAAGCCATTGCAATAAAGAATTTTGAAGAAGAAGGATCAGAGAAAGAGGGTAAGGAAGGGAGGATAGAAGAGATAAGAATTAAGAGAAAAAGAAAACAATTATCATTCACTAGCCAACAAGATTACAGAGTACCAGGTCATATAGATCACACAAAACACAAACGCACTCGTGTGAATAACACGCACGAGTTCCACCTACACCAAACAGACAAGGTTTAAGGCACTCACACAAACTTTTAGGGGCTAACAACCGGGTTGCCCTTACATCACAACACCTTAAAGCCAGGTTCATTACAGTCTCATTGATTAGATCCAAAATATCTTCTTACTTTTTATTCCTTGCAGCTTCGCAAAAAGAGTGCTCACGCTCCCCCAAGGAAAATGACTGAGACTTCCCAATCTCCCACTTACAGCCCTGCTTCGGTTGTAGATCTTGAAGATCACGTCCCTCCTGGCAGTAGCATCAGAGCGGGTCTTCTTTTTGATCCTCAGATGCAATCCCTATCTCATGAACACAAATATGTTGGGGGCTTCTTAGTTCGAAGGAAACATGTTTCCCTGTACACTAAGATATGGAGGAAGTACGGCCATATAGCTACTACCCAAGTCTTGGGTAAGGATTGTTCACCAGTCTTGGTGTCCATGGTTTCTTTATTGCTGCCGATGATAACAGAGATGGAACAAGGATCACTGCACAAGGTTACATTGTCTACTATTCTGAAATGGGAGCGTTTACTTTCCTCAGCTGAAAACGTTAAGTTCAAGGTTGGATGGCTTCGACAACGACTTGAAAAGGTAAAGATGGATCGATTGGCCTTTCTAGCAGATGACCCTGATCTCGAGATCATTGATGAAGATAAAAAGGCCATTGATAAGGAAGCTGAGAAAGTTAATCAAATGGTGGAAAACTTGAAAACCCTGTGAGATTGCTGCAGATTTGAAAGCTAAAGAGGAAGCAAGAGAAAAGGAATTGAGAACCTTTAAGGAGAAAATTGCAGAAGAAACTGCTAAAGTGGGAGAAGCTATCCAGAACTTGAAAGCCAAAACTGCAGCGTTCCAGGAGAAGATGGAAAGCTTAATTCAGAAAGATTATTCACTATGGGAAGGTTTATTCTGAAGAAAGTTTTTTTTTTTTTTTTGAATCCAATGGAATAATTAATATTTTCTGAATGAAAGAAGTTTTATAAAGATTTCAAATGTAATCGTTAAGTGCAAATGAGGCTTGCACTAACTTTGAAGGAATTTGAAAATGTTACAAAGAAGTAATTAGAAATTCATACGTAATAAGGTTTGAGCCACTTTCCATTGATTACCGTACCTTCGGGCTTTCCATCCAAGGTAGCAATCTTGTAGTATCCACTAAGCGCCGCTTTAGTTACCACGTATGGCCCATCCCAATTAGCCGAGAATTTTGGAGCCGACATATCTTGTTGAATATGCTTGGCCGTCTTTAATACCAAGTCCCCAACTTGGAAGACTCTTGGTTTCACTGCTTTATCATATGCTCTAAAAATCCTTCTTCTATAAGCTTCCACGTGAGCTTCTGCCTTTGTACGCCTATCCTCAATAGTATCTAATTCCGCAAACCTAGAACCAGAAACATCAGTGTAGACCCCACTAGCCATGGCGATGCGCGCCGAAGGGATCTTGATTTCGGCTGGAAGAATGGCATCAGTATCATATACCAGAGAATACGGAGAAGCTCCTGTAGAACTTCTTGGAGAAATTTTATATGCCCATAACGCCATGGGAAGTTTCTCATGCCAGGACCGCTGATTATCATGAACGGTTCTACTTAGAATCCGGATCAGCGCCTTGTTAGTACTCTCAGCTTGCCCATTTCCTTTAGGATAATAAGGTGTAGAACAAATATGCTGAATACCATATTCTTGAAGTAATTCCGCTACAACTTGATTAACGAAAGGAGAACCATTATCTGTTATGATGTGCTTAGGAACTCCGAACCTACAGATGATATGCTCCTTGATAAACTGAGTTATATTGACACCTTTGGTCTTCTTAAGTGGAATCGCCTTCACCCACTTCGTGAAGTATTCAGTGGCGGTTATAATATGTTCATGCTGTAAAGAAGATGTGGGATTAATCTTTCCTATAAGATCAAGTCCCCAACTATAAAATGGCCAAGGACTGCTGATGGATTGTAAAGGAAGACACGGAGTGTGTATAAGGTTATTATGAACCTGACACTGATGGCATCTTCGAACAAACATGGCAGCATCATCTTCCATAGTAGGCCAATAATATTTTTCATGAACTTGTAAAAATAATTTCTTTACCTTGGTGTTCGCCTTCGTGCATCTCCTTGAGTATAGTACTCGTTTCTGGTTCTGCCAAACAGCGTAACAAATCTCCACCGAAGCTTTTGCGGTACAAAATTCCTTCGTGAAAGACGAACCTCACTGCTCGTCTTTTCAGTCTTTCTGCATCTTTATTCTCGGTGGGTAAAACATGATCCCGGAGATATTGGATGTAAGGTTCACTCCAATCCTCGACAGGATGTATCATTAAGGCCTCAGAATGATGTACAACAGATTGACTCTTATTGTAGGATCCTTGTATTTCTCTAGATTGAGTTTCCATGGTGGGCCAGTAATACCCCAACCGCTGGAGCCGCCTGTAGAGAGTAACCACTAGACTTTGTCCACATATTTCCTTATGGACGTAATGAAGCCGTTGTCGAGCCTCAATGTCTCCGAGACATCTAGACAAAGATCCATCTGAGTTCCTGTGATAAAGCATCCCATGCAATAGGAAGAAATTCTTTAAGTCTTTGAGACTAACCTTTCTTTCAGATGATGATCGAGTGAGTTCATCAATGACAGGTGTTCTCCAGTCATGTATCTCGGGCTTGTTAGTTTGCGCCAACCAGGTTGATGAAAGTGTGCGCTTCTGCACAGTGAGAGTCGTTTCCATACCTTCAAACTGTAACTTCGAGGATAATGTTGCTAGAAAATCAGCATGCCTGTTGTTAGTTCGACCAGTGTGAATGATGACGGCTTCGGAGAAACGAGTTAGTAGTCTCTGTGCTTCAGCTCGATAAGGGGCTAGAGTAACTTCCTTCAACGAGTAAACTCCGTTCATTTGATTCACTAATAACTTGGAGTCACCCCTAATTTCCAGATTGGTAGCTCCTGCTTGTTCAGCCAGGGATAATCCTATCAAAAAGCTTCGTACTCTGCCGAATTGTTGGTACACCAGAAATCTAATTTGAACGAATGCGAGAATACTTCGCCGGCAGGGGAAACCAATATTATTCCAGCTCCTCCGGTATTATTACTCGGTGTAGCGGAGCCATCGAAATATAACAACCAAGTATCCTCCTTGACCAAGGATATCTCTGGGAATTCTCCTGGTACCTCCTCGTGCAAGGCAGTGGTATCTTCCCCTGGGAAGGCCGCAAGAAGATCTGCAAAAGCTTGGCCTTTGATTGCCTTTGGGGCCACACAAGCAATGTCAAATTCTGACATCTGTAATAGCCAGTGGGCTGGCCTTCCTAGCAGGGCCGGTTTGGACAACATGAATCTTATGGGGTCTGCTTTCGTGATTAGCAAGACCCTGTTTGATAAAAGATAATGCCTGAACTTCTGAATAGCGAAGACTAAGGATATACACGCCTTCTCCACCTTTGGGTAACAGAGTTCGACATTCTTTAGAGTACGACTAATGTAATATACTGAATACTCAACATTATCGTCACCTTCTTGTGCGAGGAGTGCTCCAATAGCGGTGTCGCTTGGCGCCGTATAAAGAAGCAAAGGACGCCCCTGTACTGGTGCTTTCATCACCGCCGGTGATAGTAGTAATTTTTGGATCTTCCTAAACGCCTCTTCTTGAATCGGAGACCATATGAAATCTGCTCCCTTCTTTAGTAAAGGGATGAACGAGACCACAAATTGAGCTAAGCCAGGAATAAATCTCCGTATGTAAGAGACCTTCCCCATGAAGCTTTTGAGTTCTTTTATTGTCTTTGGTGGTGGCATGGTGGTAATTGCTTGCGTCTTGGTAGGGTCCACCTTGATTCCCTCCTCAGTTACTTGAAAACCCAAGAACTTGCCTGAAGAAACTCCAAACGTACACTTTAGAGGGTTCATCCTCAGTTTGTACTCCTGCATCTGTCAAACACTTGTCTTAGCACGTCCATGTGAGACGCTCGCGTCTTAGATTTGACCACAACGCCGTCCACGTAATTTTCAATTTGTTTATGCATCATATCATGAAATATTTCTGTCATGGCCGCTGATAAGTAGCACCTGCATTCTTGAGCCCAAACGGCATCACAGTATAATGAAAATTCCCAATTGGTGTTTGGAAAGCGGTCTTACTTGCATCTGAATCGTACATCTTGATTTGATTGTAACCACTGTAACCATCCATGAATAAGAACATAGCATGACCGCAAGTAGCATCTACCAACATGTCGATGTTGGGCAATGGGAAATCATCCTTGGGACATCACTTGTAAATCTCTGAAGTCTACGCAATATCTGATTTGACCATTTTTCTTCTTGACTGGTACTACGTTAGCTAGACAAGTGGGATGATGAATGGGTTTGATGAACCCTGCAGAGAGTAACTTTTGAATCTCGATTTTGATTTGTTCTTCTATCTCATGTCGAAAATGACTTGGTTGTTGCTTCACCGTCTTAGAGCCGGGTAAAATGTGAAGATGGTGTGTCACCAACTTGTCGTCCAGCTCGGGCATCTCTTCGTAGTTCCAAGAAAAAACATCCTGGTATTCTTTGAGAAGATTAACCAAGGCTTCACGCTCCACTGTTGATAAGGATGAGCTGACAAAGATAGGTCTAGGAACCTCATCCGTCCCTATGTTGACGGTTTCAAGAGCATCAGTGGTGGAGTTGGATCCATCTTGTAGTTGTGGCGGGGCTTCCTGGATTTCTTCTTCTGAGGATCCTTCATTCTGATAACACTCTTCGATGCGGGGAGGTTTTCCGCCACCCTCCCCTGTTAATTACTAACATTTCCGTCATGAGTAGATAGTTCTACCCTCAGCATCATATTGAGTAGTGAAATTGTAACCTCTTTTGGGGTAAGGTGAATCATGGGATGTACCATACCTAAGAAGTCCTGATGAAGCAGGCAAGCCTTCCATGTCTTCCTTAGCTAGCATGGAGGACGGTGACTTCTCTTCTTTAATGGAGGCCCACGCAGGTAAAGGAATACTGTAGACTTTGTTAGGTGGCTCTGGTGTAGCCTCCTTTGGCTCGAAGAATTCTGCTTCATATATTGGTGAGTACGGAGATGCCAATGCCGCGACATGAATAATCTCTTTATCGAGCACTGCCTTCATACATTGGTGATAGGTGGAGGGAACTACTTTGTTGTCGTGAATCCAGGGGCGTCCCAGGATCATGTGGTAATTGGGCTCTTTCTCAATGACATGAAATTTCACCCTTGATTGGATTGGTCCCACCTTGAGATCTAGATTGACATACCCGTAGGTATTAGTCATGTTTCCTTCAAAATCTTTCATTACAACAGGATGATGCACGATTTGATTTTTAGGAACTCTAGCGGTGCAGAGAGTCTTCAGAGTTATGATGTTGGCAGCAGCTTCAGTATCAATTAAGGCTCTCCTGAACTCCACGTTTTTGACATGCGCCATGACGTATAAAGCTCGATTATGACCCTCTTCGGCCATCATGTCTTCTTCAGTGAAGGTAATATCTTTCACCATGGGATCAGATGCGAGAGACATCTCTGAAACTCTCAGGGAGGGTGGAGTTAAATCCGCGTTAAAGGCAATGCGGTTGAGAGCAGCAAACGTGTCTACCCTCTGTCCTCTTGAGAAGTGTAATAACTCACACAAATTCTCTATTAAGAAGCTAGCTTCCTGACTCACAGGTTTTTCGTAAGTGGTAAAATTCTGGACGTGTTGGGATTGGTTGGAAGACTCATTGTGCGTGTCTTCAGTCCCCAGTCCCCTGTTGACAGAGTCGTCTCCAATATTAGCATGTTGCTCAGCTATTGTATAGAGTTGTGGGAAAGTGCAGGGTCGGAATTTCCCCATTAATTTTTGATGACGTGGCTCTATCCCTCCTATACAAATCTCCACCAATTGTGACTCGTCCATCTCCCTGCTGTGATAATCCAAAGCTTTGGCCCTGAATCTTTGCATGAAATCTTCTGGATTTTCCTCTTTTCCTTGACAAGTTTTTGCCAGATCTGAAATAGTAATTTGTTTAGGAATAATAGCATTAACCGTGGTTGTAGAGGTGGCCCCTACAGAGGTGAAAAGTGTTAGGGAATTGTCCGGTCAAACCCACTAGCGTTGGTATGTCAAGCTAGTTGTCAGTTTTAGGTGTCAAAACACAATCTTGATTTAGCCTACCAGAGTTTAGATTTCGGAATTGGGATATAGACAAAGTAGTAGAGACCTTGAAGACGAAGACTGTGAAGACAAAGAAGACATCAATTATTCTTCATCGACAAAAGGTTAGTAGGAGTTATGACTTTATGGATATTCTTTTATTCTACTTCATCTATTCTTTCAAAATATAGTCGACTACTTTAGTAGTGATAATATCGATTGAGATCGTATTCTTGTGTAACATGGCCTTGAGTCATGACCAGTGTTTGATCCAACAAATACTGTGAGTACAAGAATGAATGAGACAGATTCGGTGCCATGTGTCCATTGCAATGGTTTGCTTGCAAACTGTTAGTTGGATATGGATGAATCTAAAGGAGTACTCTTGAGCAAAGAGTCCATGGATCACAGCTGAGGACGTTCACACGTCTAAGTTCTGGCTCAGCCCAGCACTTCCAGCGGAATCCAGATTTGACGAAATCTGACAGGCGCACGATTCACGAACCGGTTTGCGTACCAGACACTCGGAAATTTCCTGAGTTCGAGATGGCTATTTTGTTCACGTACCAGTACGTGAACCTGACGGTAGTCATCTTGCTGGTGTCGGATTTAGTGAATATTCTCTTAGAATTTCACTCTGAGTCAAATTCCAAACTCCTTTATCTCTTAGATGGACTTGTGTAAAACATAAACTCTTTTGCGTTCCATCTAACGATCCTCAATGAGTCAATAAGATAAGATTATCTCTGGTCTGTTGGATTTCTATCTTGAAGTGTTTTTGAGATAACAAAACACTTGGCAGATAATTCTAAAAAGAATTCCAATTGAGATTAATCTCTATTACTTGGTTATCAAGTTTAGGGTTTCCCTAACTTGTGGGACAAGTAATTGATTGCTTTATTCCAAAGCAACCTATCTTATTGAGTGCTATAAATAGAGGTGTCTACGGACAAATACCGCAAGCATCAAGCATACGTGAAGGTCCTTAGGGAAGGTAGCGTAAACTCTTTTCACTTCGGTGAATGCTTGTTGTGGTATAGTCATCCTCTATAGGTTGCAGCTCCTCTGGGAACTCCCTCCGACTATAAAGACTTCTCTTGAGAGTTGGGAAGCACAGGTAGGAGATTGAAACCATCTTTGGTTGAAATCGGATTAACCTGTAACCTTGGTAACCTGATCACGTTCTTGTCTATTCCATAGTCCGTCTCTTCTGCTATACGGCTATTCAAGAACTGATACGTTACTCAACAAGGTTGGAAAGGTAGCAACGCATGGCTGCACTCGGTGTTGTAAGACCTAGTTAGCTCCAGCTATACAAGTTTCTTAATTGATTCTTCGTGTATAACTGAGGTAGATACGAATTGGGCATTGCTTACTTGGTTTGCGTGTCAGCCCCGATTTGTGAAGTAGATTTCCGTATGACCTGGATTTAATAATCCGAAGGAAGTCATCTTGTGTGTGGTAAACTGATAGAGGACAGTTACACCATACGTCAACAGTAAGGTTGCAAAACCAGTATTGCTGACACAAGCCTTTGACAGCGGTCAAAGCAACTCCTAGGCCTGTAATGGACGTCAGCTAGGGAAATCAAGTGCGTGACGATCTGTGGGGGATCTAGAGACGTAAGGAAGGCGATAGTAGCCAATTCGCTTGGAGGGCTT
This sequence comes from Papaver nudicaule, assembly GCA_023529015.1. Lineage (NCBI taxonomy): Eukaryota > Viridiplantae > Streptophyta > Magnoliopsida > Ranunculales > Papaveraceae > Papaver > Papaver nudicaule. The sequence goes on along the minus strand of JAJJMA010303415.1, from coordinate 823 downwards.
GAGTTGGTCTCTGCTACATCCCAGACCGAAGTCTTATAGTAGGCTAGTGTTTGTAGTCAGTTTGTACTGGGCGGTGTTCAATCTGGACGAGGTCCCGAGGTTTTTCTGCAAGGCAGTTTCCTCGTTAAAAAAATCTCTGGTGTCTTGTGTGCTTTTACTTTTCGCATTATAACTCTGATTTATAATTAAAGCACCAAGTAGTACGTTATCCAATAACCACTGAGTTTAACTCCGAAGTCCCAACTTTGTTGAGTTGATCCCCAAGATCACAACTCTGGTTATCTAGGTTTGGATATTGATTTTTGAGATCGTCCAAACCTAAACCATAAGACTCACGAGCCAAAACGAAAAGTTGGTAGTATTTCGGTACCCCTCCTTTTTTCAAAAAGGGACCCAACCGTGGTTGCAGAGGTGTTAGTGGTGGTGGTCCCCACGACATGAGGTAGGGTAGGCGTGATAGCAGGGGATAGAGATGAGGTGGACCCCACACCATGAGGTTGGGTGGCCACAGTAGTGAAAGAAGGAGATGAACTGGGCCCCACAAGAGGAGACACGACACTAGCATTCTGGATGGTGACATGGGTCACATTTTGAATTGTGGGACCAGCAGAGGTGCTGATGGCGTCCCTAGCTTGAAGAGTGGTGGCCCCACTTGTAACAGATGAGGATGTAGGACCACTGATATTTGGAGAGTTTGTGTTCTCTGAACTCTGCCTCCTAGTTTCAACCATTTTTTCTTACAACTGAGATAATGACCTCCCACTGTGGTCGCCAAATGTTTTAGGTGTAAAACAATAAAGAGAATCTGAGGGGTAAAGTGTGA
>JAJJMA010303409.1:0-33091 GCA_023529015.1 Papaver nudicaule | reverse complement strand
GCTAGGAAGGATAAGGAATCCGAAAAATTACGTATTTGGGTAATTGGGTTCAGTATTTTGGGGTTTTTACACATTCTATGATTCTTTAGAATGTGATGCTATAGTTTGAAAATCAAAAGCTAATTGTTTCGCTCGAGTTGTACTTTTGCCATTTTAAACATGTTATGGATATTCCACTATTTTTGTTTCGGCACATTTTCGGTGTTTCCAAATTAACTAACCACCACCACCAATTCCAAATCTCAAGTCACAAGTGAACTTGTACGAACAAATCTCAATAACTAGATGATTATACGATCTGATGAACAAGTAAACCAGGGATTTCCAGACTCTATGGACCATTATCTTAGATGACTGGTCTGATGGTATACTTTTCGACTTCCGTGACTGCGCTCTGGTCGTACATCTTCATGCCCACTGTGGTGCACGAGTTAAAAGTTATGAAGGTTTGAAAACTGTAGACTGCCACTTTCTTTTTGCCTTCGGAAGATGATGACCATCCATTGTCTCTTCCTGCATTCAAATCGGTATCCAAACAAAAAGTTGTTTGTTTATTTCCAGTTCACATCAATGTTAAGCTTTTGCATATCAGTGCCAATTAAGCTAAAAAAATCCTGGAACAGGAAAGTTCAATATGCAATCTTGCAATGACCTAGCTACATCTGTGTTACAAGTTCAATGACATAGAGACCTTCCTCAATTCCCATTCATCAACCCTGGCGATTGAATCAAGTACGATTGCAGTTTTAGCTTAGTTTTCGATCCACTTAAATGACCGTATGTATTATGAAGTAATTCGTATGCGGGCGGGGCAAAGATACCGAGCAGGAAAACACCAAAGTATTGTCAACTTGGAAAACTCTTGGACACTCTGTTGGGATCGTCTCACCGCATCTAGACTTAATACGTTGTTCTGGTATCTTCTCCAGCCCTGTACCCTGGTGTCTTTTGAATGGTTCGCTTTGCATTGGATTAGGAAGTGCATCAAAGGAAAAATGATTATACTTTGGTCAGGAAGCTAGATATCTTTGAGATGGAGCTTGATTCAGAGGGCGGACTAAAAAATATTCAATCTTGTTGTATTAGCATTTTTATTTTCCAGTATGGATCAGAATCTCTCAGTGTTGCTTGTTGAAGAGACTGAGCACGAGCCTTCCAAGTTGGTTTTTCCAATTTCCAAACTCAATAGTTTTCATCTCGTATAATCTCAAAGATCTGAGGTTCAAGATCGTTCATAAATCAAAACCAGCTGCTGCCTCTCAATGTAATGGATCACTTGCGCAATTCAGGAATTGCGCATCACTTCATTGAATCCTTCGCTTCTGTATGATTATTATAAGTTCAAAAATTGTTTTACTCTGTTATTTTCCTGTCAGGTTTTTTAGTTTCATCATGCCCCCATTTAAGCTAGCCATGGGTTTCATCCAAAAGTTCTTTGTCACATTAGGCAACAAGTCCAAATTTAAGTAGCTTCGTCACGAAATTTATTTCATTTCTGTTTCTGCTTTATGATGGAAAACAACAACATTGGGATGCTAAGAAAGCATAAAAGGCAATGTTAGTAGGTAGGATTAAGATTTCAATTTAGATAGCTGAGTTTAGGATCTCAAACTAGACACACATGAACTGCATGCTAAATTTGAATGTCCAAAATTCATTTTGCTTATCATTTTATTTTTGTTGATAGTTTCTCACATACTTATCATGATGCTAATTTTCTCCATATAAAGCATTACATACTTGAGCATATCTACTCTCTGTGTTAGTTTGGATGGCCACTGTCATATTACCCAAAATCAAATATTAAACCAGTTACAATCAAGAATTCTGCAAATTGAAAATGAGATGTTTTCGGGAATTGAAGTTACCTAATTATTATAAGAAATATTTGACTTGAGTCTATCAAAAGTGTCCTCCCATCCCAACTAACGGGAAGAATACTCGTGTTGGGAATGGTGAGTCAGGCTCTTTGGAGCCAGGCCCGGCTGGCTGGGTAGGCATGAGGGAATCAGAACCCATTCTTTGGCATCATGTTTTTGAATGAGCGGCGAACACTAATCTTTGTCCCTGATTTTGTTAGTGTAGAAATTATTATTTCAGTATCCAAAGATTTAAAATGCTAATGAAATTATTTTTCCTGCATACAACGAAGAACGCCAATACTGATACGGCACCTCCAAAACCATGGCAGTGCACGCTGTTTTTGGAAAAATCAAAAAAGTTTACATTACCCGTGATTGCCATAAGTTTTGAGTTTTATAGAAAGCTTAAGATTTTTCAGAGAAGACACTAGTTCTATCTTTTTAACCTTTGTTCGTCTTTCTTGCAAACTTCGCAACACACTAATCTTTACGTTATTACAAGTTCTATTAACAAAAAGAGATATTACAATAACAAAGAAAAGGGGTAATCTAGCTTTCATTTCTGTAATTGGATTTTACACGGTACATTATCAGTTCCATGAGCTAAACAAGTGTTGTTTTGTCTCCATGTACACCTTTCAAAACATCCTGAAGTATAACTACCATAATAACCTTAGTCCTTATTACACTAGCCAATACACATCCATGATTCGATTGTAATATTGGGAACATTTACCAGTTTTGCATTTCATATGTGTACAACAAAAGAGGAGGTTAAAAGACGATGCAAGATTGCAATGCCTACAAAAAAGAGTGAAGGCCACTTACATAAAAGTCGATCACTAGGCAGTTTGATCTCCATGGCTGTCAGTTATAGTAGGATGGAAATAAGAATCTTTTCTGTTATCGTAGATACTGAATAACTGCTCCGAGTAGCTTATAGCAAGCATCTTGCAGTCTTCAACCGCTTCAGAATCGAATATCTCCAACTCATCCACAGACTTCTTTACGTCACCTTTGGAGTCCCCATCCATTAGAAATTCGGCCAAAGTAGTAACCCTGTTAAGAGAAAAATATCAATCAAGGCCAAAAGTGTATGAAAAGGAAAAAGAAGCAAAGATACTACTGCTGATTCTATTCATTTCCATATTGTTCATTTTGCTGGCTGGCTTTGCTGCCCTGTGTACAGGTGTGCAGCCACGAGCAAGAAAATTGCTTGCTCCCACCGTTCTCAACATAATTACAGATATCAAATCTGAGGAAGGAAGCAAATCCTTTATCTGACATATATGGAAAAGTCGATCCCACTAAATTTTGTTGTGTTGTTGTGCCACAAAACTCTGTTGATAACCGTTACACAAAAGGCAACAGTCAGTGCCTGTACTGAAATTTCATAGTAATGAGTGAGGTAGTGTCGACGGCAATTACAACTATTCACATGATCGTCTCCACTAACTGTATTGAGAATTTCCAACCACAAGTCCTCAGACATTGTGATATACAAGTAATAATGCACTAAGTACAGCCACAGTTAGAGGATACTTTTCTAACGTAAGGCCAAATACTAGAGGAATTGCATCATGCATATGAGAAAAGCCCGTGCAATAAATTAAGCAATTGAACATTATACACTATATAAATGTAAGCCAACAAGATTTCAAATTCTTGCAACATTGAACAAGCCAGTGTATTGTAACAAAACCAGTAATTTCATCCATTTTCAAGTATAAGCGAATGGGATATGAAGGAAAAGTATAGACAATTCTTAACATACCTCACCACATCTCTGCAATGAAGAAAACCTTTGGCTGACGTTTCATCTTCGAATATTTTTTGTCGATAAAGAGCACAAACAGCTTTCATACAGAGCTCAGGATCCACTTCAAATGACAAAAGCATATCAGCCTCTGATTTCCATTTTATTTCTTTGTCTTTGTTCAGATTCCTATATTTCATTGCCATCTTTTCCATAAGATCACCGAGAGAACTTTTTGAATCAGTAGAACTATCAGAAGCTTCCGTGCCAAGACTTTCACCACTTTGAGTAACATCATTATGCAAACCCCGCGCTAAAGATCTTATCTTTTCAGTATTATCCAACAATGCACATCTCAGTATTGATTTTTCCTTTCCACTCCTCAAGACTAGGTTATCCGAATTCGAAATGGGAGACTCTAAACATCCCACCATAGTTAAATCTTCATTTTCTATCCTCTGGTTTAGACTCTCCAACTTCGAAATGCGAGACTCTACACATCCCACAACTGAGTTTTCCATTTCCAAACCTGGAAACATCTTCCTCCAACGATCAGTTGCATCGGCGGGTGTGTGTTCAGTCTCATCTATCGCAGTAGCTTTTTTAGTTTCTACCTCCACTAATTTACCCTGCAGTATAGTACTCTCTTCTTTCTTCTTCCCAAGCTCCAGAGACAAATCAAAACACTTACGCTTATAATGCTCAGTCTCATCTGTTGCAGTAGCCTTTCTAGTTTCTACCTCCACTAATTTACCCTGCAGTATAGTGCACTCTTCTTTCTTCTTCCCAAGCTCCACAGACAAATCAATACACTTACGTTTATAATGCTCCAGGCTCTCCAATTCAACCACAGGTTCCCTAGACCCTTCTGTTCTTTGAACATTTTTCCTCTTCGTCCGTATACTGGCTGAACCGCCATTTATAATTGTATCAGCTGGATAGAAAATTACCAATTAGTTAGACAACGCAATGAATCTTACTTTTCTTTTGGGTGACTTGACAGATGAAATTACGAAACTTCTCAATCAGTTACCGGAATTCAAACATGTGAAAAACAACAGCAACCACAACAACATAAAAAATCACTAAACTGAAGACAAATTTAGACAGGTAGAATTGTGTGAAAGTGTTACTCACAGTCATAGGTATCATTAGTAGGTGGTTCAGGTTGAATTCTTGTTTCCTCAACGAACGTTACCATCTTTCTCCGTTTCGAGCAATTTGAATGATTGCCAGTTTCATACACAGCTTCCCTGCTTTTGGTCAATGATTTGGGTTCTCTAGACCTTTCTGTTCTTTCGACGTTTTTCCTCTTCTTCCCAATACTGGCAGAAACACCTTTAATAATTGAATCAGCTGGAATCAAAATTACCAATTAGTCAGACAATGCAATGATATTTACTTGGGAAGTTGTAATACTAGTCCTCGTTGAGGAAATTGAAATAGGATTATATATGTGTAAATATAATGCTACGCTTGTTCTTAGCATCCTAAGATGTGTGCATTACTGGTGAGTTCAAGCATCTTTGTGTTGACTAGTGTCGCACTCTTTGTGGATGGCTATTTACTGGCGGGTATTTGTAGCATTGCCAATGTCAAGTCATATACCTACGGTTCACTTCATTCATCCTAAACCAAATTATGAAACTTCTTTATGAACTTCACAACAATTTGTGTGAAGCTATAGTTCAAAGCTTCGAACCAGGCGGTTTATTGCATCTATCCTAGAGCACAGCTGTCTTTGTACCTCTTACTCAAATAGGGCAATGCTCCACAAGTGAGTGCCTTAGGACTATCATTCACTTCTCAAGTGAGTCTCCTAAACTATTGTCCATTCTGTCCTTACATTACCAATTAGTTGTACAATGCAATTTCATTATGCCGTAAACTATATGATGTATAATGCAATTCTATCACTTGCTATCTAATATTTCAAATTCATTAGTCATACATTTCTAATCCCATTTCGATTCATTCAACGAGGACTTATTCACTATGAAATTTCTCTCAATTAGCATAATTAAAACATGTAAGCAAAAAATCACTAAATTGAAGGATTACTCACAGTTGGTATCACTAGCTACCGCCTTCTTCTTCTTCTTCCTCTTCCTCTTCTCGCCCCTCTTCTCTATATAATAAGTGTAATGATGTCGACAATATCTCGTTTTACGAACAATATTGTTATTATGTTCTTCCGCAGGATCAAAACACATCCTAAAATTCTTGCATCTCCATTTAATTCCAGTAGTAAAATAACAACGCTGCTCATCAGGACGCTTCTCTTTGTTGGTAATTAGATTTGGATATTCAATCCCAAGGATTTCACTCTTCCTTTTAGTAATCAAACAAGGATTTTGTGTTAAAAATTCTATATGGATCTTGAGATGTTCTTCACAGAGTTTCAATTTACTCTCACCACAAACATTTTTGCAGTATGTTACTCTGCAAATCGGTATAGCCTTCTTCTTCTTCTTCATCTTCTTGTGCCCTAGAAATGAAATCTCTCTAAATCTACAAAACTTTTCTGAAACAGTGTTTGCTAGGGGTGTAAATTTTGCCCGGCAGCCCTTGGCCCTGGACTGCCCGCCCTGACCCATGAGTGCCCATGGGAGCCCATGGCCCGTCGAGGGCCAGCCCTGCCCGGCCTTTATAAATAGTCGGACGGGCAAGGGTATTGAGTAAAATTTCATTGCCCGGCCCTTTACCCATCCCGTTAGCCCGTCCATAGTGCCCTGCCCTTTAGCCCGTCCCGTATACCCATCCCAATTACACATTTCTATCCTTTATATTCTAGAAAATACTGTGTTGACATCATATCAATAAAATTTTCTAATTTTGTTAACAATATAGAAGAAATCTATGGAACTTTCCTTATCATGATGCTTCAATCTTGCAAAAATACTAGGAATTCTGGTTATAATTTAGCTAAATTAGTTAACTAGTTTAATTGCAATGCTTTTGATATTTAGCTCATTGACTTGGTTATTGAAGGGACTAGTTTACAATTATTTAAATCTTTTTTACTTAAAAATATATGTTTGTATATGCAAGCCCGTTCGGCCCTGCCCGCCCAAGCCCATACTACCCAGCAGGCTTGGACAGGCCATGGACAACTTATTTTGTGATATAGCCCTGCCCACCCGGCCCTTTTAATTTAATGGGCAAGAAATTTCTCTACCCATCCAGCCCTGCCCATTTATTAAAAGGGCAGGGCTACCCTGCCCGGCCCAATTTACACCCCTAGTGTTTGCCTTTACTTTATAAAACCTTTTCAAGTACAGGACTGATGTAGAGAAGACAGCCATCTGATTATTTACCGCACACCTGTTTGTGTTATTTACCGTCGTCTAAATACAGATAGATCTAAAGACAACCGTTGCTTTGCCTCGTGATAACCAACAAGCTACAACTACGGTTAACTTTCAACTAACAGGTCAAAGGTAAGACCAGAGTAAGGAAATTTAAAAAAAAATATATCAACAATGATATACTGACCTGGGTTCCAGCCAGCCAATACACAATTTATACGGAGGGCATCTCGGATCGGGTCTTTTTTGCTCTGCAACTCGGCGATCAAATCGGTCTCGACTCAATCTTCTACTTCTCTCATCATGATCTAATTTAGCTCCTCTTCTTCCTCAATCCTTCTATTCCCATACCTTTCTTAGCTTACCCCATCTTCTCTTTTGTTTTCTCTTTTCAACTGTCCTCTTATTTTTCAAATTTAGGTTTCTACTTGCTCTAGGGTTTTTTCTCTTTGGTTTTTCTCGATATGGAATTCACTAATTACTACCCAACAGGGTTGTTGTTTGTTCTTCTCTGTGTTTTCCAGGGAAGGATACTTGGAGCTGAAGCTCAGTTCAGGCCAGAACAGGTCAATTTCATCAGAGAAATCATGAAATATGGGAATTTCCTTCTTCCCGGTCAGACACAAATTGGGTATGTTCTTGAGTCCGTGCTGAGTCAAATTTTCCGATTCATGAACAGTATTTGGAGTTTACACCGCCTCAAAAAATTTAACAAAAGCATGAAGACAAAACAAAAAGGTGTTCTGCAAGTAATAATCATTACCCGGCATATTTTAGTCTTTCTAGCACTGTGCATTTCTTGCTCAACTGGTAAAGAGATTTTCAAATCTTTATCAGATTTTCCCATTAAGAAATTATCTCTGCATGGTAATAGTGCGCTGATGTGTGCTTACAAGTGGCATCATGAACCTATAATTTTTTACAATTTCCTGCATGCAAATACTTACTATTTATACAACACTAAAACACACTTCACTACTTCACAAAACTCTACACAACAAAAGCACTCTCTGAACTCCAAAAATCTATTCATCATGTCTGATATTCCATCCAACACCTTCATCTCTCATTTATCAAATCTTATGCAGGAAGATGCTGAATTAAGAATTGGTACCTATCGAGATTACATTGAATTTCTCAGGGTAACGACTCTAGCTATTCAGAAAGGGAAACACCCAAGATTAGTGGCAAAACTCTTCAAGGAAATCCTGGAGAATGATGATCCAAGAGGCCTCTCTGCTGGTGAGATAACTTATGCTCTAAACTTAAACTGGTCACCAGTCGGAAGAATCCTAGTTAGAAAAACAAGAAACCCTCAAGTTTTCATTTTTAGATTTACTCAGGAATCTGATTTTTCTACTGCAATCTACTCAAACCCAAACAGAGTTCATGGAAAATTATTATCTCTTAGGGTTTGGTCTGGAGATGATAATATCAATCGTGTAGACTTTAATACTCATGACTTCTGGATCAAGTTCACTCTTAGGAGTGACCTTGTTGAAAGAGGTGATATTGCTAGAAAGGTGGCAGAAAAAATAGGAAAAGTCCTAGCTCTGATTGGTCCTATTGCCGAAGAAAATGGAGCGTACAGAGCTCATGTGTTGGTTAACTTGTTGATCCCATTGAAAAGTTTTACTAAAATCACTATAATCGATGGGAATGACAGGGAAACCATTAATGTCAGGATCTTCTTCGACAAACTCCCATTCGCTACATGCAAGAGATGCTGGACTATAGATCATAGAAGAGACGAGTGTGAAGCTAATCTCAGATATGGAAAAAGAAATATCCCTAGAATCACCATCCAGAATGAAGAAACAATCAACATCATCATGAACAGAAGATGGGTGCAAAGCAGCAGAATCATCAGCACAGTTCAGAAGGCAGTTGCGGGTCTGAGGATCTACGATAGTGAAATAGACAGAGAAAGAAGTCATGGAAGGAAGAGGATGAGGTTGGAGATTGAAGATGAAAATCAGGGGAGAGCTGCTATCGAAATCTCTTCTTCACCACAAGTGGTCCCTCTTACTGCTTCCAACAACTCTGAAACCTTCATTGGAGACCAAAATATTCAGCACACGGATTCTTCTGCAACTATCCCCACCTCTAATGCTGGCAATACAACTGATCTCATCTCTCTTGAAGAGTTGAGGAAAGCTATTAAAGGAAAAGGGAAGATAACTGAGGAAAATGGTACGGGGAATGATGAGGAAGGAAAAGGAAAAACTTTTAATGCTAATGAGGCAGGATCGGTAAAAGGAGATACAAAAGCTGAAAAACAAAAGAAAAAATTCTCAGATTGGGCAAGAATGCTGGGACAGTATGTCTCTCTAGGGAAAGAAAGAACTCAAATCAGTATTGGAAAAGAGAGAAAGAAAAGCATGCTAAGTAGCTGGGTGAAAATTGATGAAAATGGGAATGATGAATGTGATAACTCAATTCCGAATGAGGTTGCCGAAAAAGTTCTGAATGAAGATGAAATCGTGCCCCAAATCATCCACAAAGATTCTCTCGATGAGAAAGCTATTATTGAGTATGCCACCTCAACCAATATGTCCAAGGAAGAACTCATTTCCTTTACTGGAGGAGTTGGAGTCGCAATATCTGGTCCTGGAACTGAGCTTCAGGGAAGAGTTTCCTTGCCTACTGAAAACACTGAGGTAAACTCCCATCTCCCTCACCTCCTCTACATTTATATCCCTCCCTGCATCTTTGCTTCTTATATCCCTGCATACATCTTTGTTTTTTGTTTTATCCTTCTTTACAGTCCTCACATAGAATTTAATTTCGAATTTATTGCCCAAATTTACCCTGCTATTTTCATCTTTCTTGATTGTTTCATTGTGGCTCTATTCCCTTTCAATCATCATAGTTTCTATCTCCAATTCATACATGATGAGAGAACTAGAAGATCTGACTTTAAAATTTTATCTTGGAATCTGCAAGGGCTGAGATCCCAACTAAAACAAGACCACCTCAAACACTTATGCAAATCAAATAATACTGATATGTTTTTTCTTTCAGAGACAAAAGTTCAAATTCCTTACATGGAAAAAATCCTTAAAAATATGAAAGTCAAAGATTGGTTAGTTATCCCCTCTATTGGTAGATCAGGTGGATTCATAATAGCTTGGTTTCATAATGTAGCTGCTAGGCTTATTTCCTTTAGAGAAAATGTCTTCAACTTCAGCATTAACAAGGATGATTTAAGCATGAATATTACTTTTATCTATGGTGCTTTAGATGCTAATACTAGAGTTAGTCAATGGGACTTTATTTCAAACTTCAGTGATCAAAATGTTCCTTGGGCTTTAATAGGAGATATGAACTTTATCATGCACAAAGATGACAAAGAAGGAGGTAATTCCAGTTCTTCAAGTAGCTGCTCATATATATATAGTTGCATTCACAACCTAGGCTTAATAGACTTGAATTTCTCTGGCCTCCCTTTCACTTGGACTAACAAGAGAATTGGAGACCAGAATATACAGGAAAGAATTGACCATGTCTTAGTCAATCATAAATGGATTGAGTTGTTTCCCCTTTCAATAAACAAACATCTGACTAGGGTTGGATCTGATCATTCCCCTATAATGTTAGATTCCATCCCTAAAAATGAGAATAACAACAGACCCTATAGATACATGAAGTGCTGGTTAGAGCATGAAAAATACAATGAGGTTGTCGAAAATTCTATCTCTAAATCTCAGACTCAGGATGATAGACTTAGCTCTATCATGAACAACCTGAAATCTGAGCTTTTAAAATGGAACAAGTCTGTCTTTGGAAATATTTTTAGAAATATTTCCAATACTCTTAAAGAAATTGAAAGCGAAAATAGAAAACAGTATAACATAATGACTAAAAACAGATTAGAAAACCTCCACAATGAACTTGAGGCTTGGTATAAAATTGAAAAAAGTTATTGGGGTCAGCATGTTAAGGAACAATGGATTAAAGAGTATGACCATAATACTAGGTTCTTCCATCAATGTGCCTCTGAACGTAGAAGGGTAAATAGAATTTATAGTATTAGGGATGACAGTGGCCTTTGGATTGAAGGCCAAAGTGAAATTTCTACTTTAATTACCAATCATTTCAAGCATATTGCGCTTTCTGATAATAACCACATCCATCCGATATTTGATAGCATCATTTCTCCTGTTATTAATGATAGTGACAATGCTTTATTGAATGCTATTCCAGATGAACTAGAAATTAAGAATGCCCTATTTATGATGAACTCTTGGGGGGCACCTGGCCCTGATGGGTTTCCTCCAGGCTTTTATAAACACCATTGGAATTCCTTAAAGTGTGATATTGTAACCTGGGTGCAAAATGTTTTTAAAGAGAAAAAACTAGAAAGAAATAGTAATCATACTTACATCTCTCTGATTCCAAAGAGCAATTCTCCTAAAACACCTAGTGACTTTAGACCAATCAGTCTGTGTGATGCTCTTTATAAGGTAGTTTCCAAAATCATTGCCAATAGAATTAAACCTCTATTAGAAAAGATAATATCCCCGAATCAATCTGCCTTTATACCCAAGAGACAGATAACAGACAATATCATAGTTGCCCATGAAATTTTACATACCATGAAAACTAGTAAAAGAAAAAGTGGTTACATGGCCCTAAAACTTGATTTATCTAAAGCTTTCGATAGGATGGAATGGCATTTCATCATTCATGTTTTCAGGAAATTGGGCTTCTCAAATGACTTCTGTGATTTAATTCTCGAATGCTTATCTTCTGTTTCTTATTCTGTCCTTGTTAATAATTCTCCTGGGGACAAATTCTTCCCCACTAGGGGAATTAGACAAGGAGACCCTTTGTCCCCAGCTATCTTTATCATTTGTATGGAAGCCTTTTCAAAACTTCTTTATCATGCCGAATTTACAAATAACATTAGAGGTATTACGGTTAACAGAAAAAGCCCCTCTGTTACTCATCTTTTTTTCGCTGATGATGCTTTTCTCTTCACGGCTGCTAGTATTCACCAAGCTAGGAATTTGATTGAATTATTGAATATTTTTAGCAATTCTTCTGGTCAAGTCGTTAATTACAAAAAATCAGGTATATACTTCAGTAAAAAGGTGCAAAATAAACACTGTAAATTGCTTGCTAGAATCCTTAGAGTAAATAGAATTACTAAAACTGATACTTATCTAGGTACCCCCCTTTTCTTCCATAGATCTAAAAGTTTTAACTATCAAAACTTGTTGGAAAAAGTCTATAACAGAGTACAAGGCTGGAAGGCCAAACTACTCTCCCAAGCTGGTAGAACCACCCTGATTAGATCTGTTACTAGCGCCATGCCTATGTACCAAATGATGTGCTTCATGCTTCCCAACAAAACCCTGGATAGGCTAGAAAATCTCCAAAGGGATTTTTGGTGGCAAAAGAAAGAGGGGAAGAGAAGCATGTACTTAAAGTCTTGGGACTTTATCTGCACCAACAAAAGTAATGGAGGTTTAGGGCTTAAAAATCCTCATAAATTTAATTTGGCCTTACTCACAAGATTAGCTTGGAGACTTATTAAGAACCCTGAACAACTCTGGAGTAAAATTCTTAAAGCTAAGTATTTTCCAAACTCTGATGCTATTAGATACAAGAAAAAATCCAATAAGTCATGGGTCTGGTCTAGCATCTGCAAAGGTCTAGAAGTCATCAAGGAAAATCACTGCTGGTGCATTTATAATGGTAGAGACATTGATCTATTGAATGATAATTGGCTGCCAAATGGTAGAAAACCGGTCAAAAAACATGATCAAACCATATCTGAAAACCTTAGAGTATCTGATATTCTAGATACTAACAGAAAATGGAAAAAAGATATGATTTCTAGTCTGTTTGATTGTGACACTGTATTAGCTATTAATACTATTCATGTTCCTACTAATACTGATATGAAGGATAGAATAATGTGGATTGGTACCAAAGATGGTAATGCTTCAGTCAAATCTGCTTATAATTTTCTTTGCGATAGAAATCATAGAAATAAGAAAGTCAACTGGTTCAGAATCTGGCACCTAGATGTAATTCCCAGGGTTAAAAACTTCCTTTGGAAAGCTTTGAATGATTGCCTGTCTGTTAGGGAAAGATTAGGCAGACACATTTCAATAGATACTTCTTGTGTTCTTTGCAACTCAGGGAAAAAAGAGAGTGTGGACCACCTATTCAATGAATGCTTGTTCACTGAAGTTGTTTGGAGATATTTGTCTGCTCACCATGTCTTTTACAAAGCAAAAAACTCATCCTTTCATGACTGGTGTCTTCTATGGCTCAAAGACATTAACAACAGAGACTTCATTGCTTATATCATCTGGCACGTATGGAAATATAGATGTAGAGTCATTTTCGATTCTGTTAAACCAAACCCAAGAGATCTTTGTAGTGTCATCATGAAAGACATTACTATCAATAAACTTAAGGAGAAAAAGAACACCAACAAGAAATGCTCTTCCACCTGTCAGGAAAGACATCCCCTATGTAGGACTAATAACTGGGAAGACAACATTGAAGGAAACGACAGAGATTTCATCTTCTTTGATGCTGCCTTTATTAAAGAGACAAAACAATTTGCCTATGGTGTGATACAGATTTCTAACTCTGGGCACATTGCTGGATTTGCAGGAGGATCAGGCTATTGCACTAGCCCTGAAGACGCAGAAGCAAGAGCTTGCCGAGAAGCTACAAGATGGTGCGCTGGCTTAGGGAAGTCCAAGTTATGCTTCCTGAATGACAATCAAAATGTCATTAACTATATGAAGAAGAACTATTTTCCTGTGCAATGGAGGAGCGAGATAAACCTCCTAGAGGCTAAAAAGCTAAATACCCATTTCACTTGTTCCTCTTATCACTATATCAATCGGAAATGTAATAATTTAGCGGACAATTTAGCTAAACAACTAGTTAAACTTAGGGATGTTAATCTTAATTCGTACAATCTAGATGTGGTTAGTAGAGCTTTATGGTTTGAAAAAATTTGTAATCCAAACTCTGTATCAGTTGCTTTCTAGTCTCAATATTATCTCCTTTCATCAAAAAAAAAAAGATATACTGACCTGAGAGAATAGCCCAATTGTTATGCTTGCATTATTTAAAGGTTAAGACAATTTCTGGCTGAATTATTGGGATTAGTAGTGGGCAGATGAGAAAGCAACCACTATTTGATTAGTTTTCTTTTTTGAATTTAAAAGGTTATATTAAAGTTTGGACCGAAGTCCACTACCTACAAGCCCAGGTAGCTAGGCAAAAAAATAAAAAAAAATCTCCTCCCCACCCCGATGCAAACGAATTTCGAACCCAGTTGGATCGGTCGACAAAACATTTTTTGAAAAAAATAATTTAAAAAATATATGATTGACAGTGATTTGAGGACCCAAAGGCATGTAGTAGGAGCAGGAAAGGGTGTCGGCAAGTGCCTAGAGTAAGGGATGTCTCATATATATACGGATTATGTTCTGAATAAAGAACACGAACAATAATCGGCATATGAGACATCAATTAAACCGATTCGGAGTAAATCGTTATTCATGATTTTTCAATGAAACCAATTTTTTCCATGTTTTGATGCATTTTTAAGCTACAAATCATCCATGAGTTTACAGTGCGACTTTTGTGCATCCCGGCTTTAACCGGGGTGCACTTTCCTCCCCTCCAATTTTTACAAAGTTCATTAGACTGTTATCTTATTTTTTAGATTATTTTCATTTTGTATTTCCACAAGAAAACTGAAAATGACAAATCGTAAATATTGTGCAAAATATTGTCCAAATTTAGTTACATTTCCATCTGCCACATCTTCTTAAAACATATAATAACCCTATGCTTTTTGAGCCAATAATAATTCAATTAAAGAAGAGTCTAATGTAGTGCTATCAATTAGTGCTTCCATTGATATTTTTTTTTTGGTTCTATTAAGAACCCAAAATTGTTGGCTAAGACTTAGGAGGCATGTCAAGAATCTCCCCCTTCTTCAAGGCAAGCAACACTTCTAAAACCTTTCACCCTTCATAGCCTTTGATCTGTAGAACTTTAAAACGCAGCTGCCGGATCAAAGAAAATCCCGAAAAAAAATCTTTCCGTTTTATTTTTTTCACACCTGACAAGACTAACTTACCCCTCCGCATTTTCTCTATGTTTTGTATCTGCCTTCACTAATCTTGAGGTAAATTCAAAAGCCAAGAGAGGCAAATACATAATTCATTCTTTCTTTTACAATAGCCTACTTCCTTAAGTTTTTGCTTGGTTTCTAGCAGTTAACGCTGAACATGATGGTTTAACTCCATGGATTTTCATATAAACGAAGAAGCTGCAGTCGATTTGCCCAAAAAATTAAACGTTGCCGACGAAGGAATGATTCTGAAGGTGGTGGTTCAGAGAATCAGAATTAATTCAATTGATGATAAAAATTAGTTTTATATTTTTTTCGGTCAGGTATGATTCCGATCCTAATTCATGAAAAAACAAGAAATTAGGATTGTAATTATGATATCTAGGGTGGTATACATTTTTGGGTTTGGCTTGATTTGTGTTCGTCTGTTTCATTTCCATAATATAAAAGAAAAATCATGAGTGGAGGGTACTATTTTCTTGGTTTAGTTCTATATATGAAGTTAAGTTTGTTAAGGATTTAAATGGTGCTTAGTAAGTATTTGATGAAACCTGCCAAAGAATATTGAAACTATTAACTAAAGTGTTTTGAATAATCTACAGAAACGACAGCGAGAGAGACATTTAAATCGGTCTGTTGTATGAGCTGTTTGTTTGGTTGTATCATATGTGAACCATCATATGGAATCGGATCAACAAAGGATAATGTATTGGCTCAGGTTTGTTCTCTCTTAATTTGTTTTTGTTATGTTTTAAAATAATATTTTTGCAATTCTACGCATCTCAATATTGAATTTTCCTTGGCACTACTCAGGACTAGGCTCTCCAAATTAGAAATGCGAGACTCTACACATTCCATTGCTGAATTTTTATTTTCAATCTTCAGGACTCTGTTCTCAAGATCCGAAAACAACTTCCTCCAACATTTAGTTGGATCATCCTCAGGTGTCCCTCCAAATCTAAGATAGTGAACATTTTTGAAGCATATGGGCCTGCTAATGCCAAGAACCACTGATGTCCGATTGACACATAGGTTTTTCCTGCCAGGGCTAAGCTGAGATTAGAAGTTAAACATCTGCCAAACCCCCAAATACAGTCACATCATCCTTGGCCAACGTATTGATTTGGGAAGCGAACAAGCACCCATTACTCCATTAGAGAAAACTTAAACCGACACATTTCCAGTCATTGATACACTTCTTCCTACACACTGGTAATTCTATGTCAAAACTTTTAGGTCCTTTCTGAGGGTCGGGTTTTGAATATATGGCCTGTTGGACCTGCTTCTAAATTAGGCTCGACACTAACCATTCCATCCCATTTTCCAGCTTTAATATCAGTAGTTCTAAGTTAAGCACCACATAATCAGTTCCATGAGCTAAACAACTACACCTATAAAGATAACTACCTTAATATTTTACTTACTACATTGGAGAGTCAATACACACCCATTTCATATGTGATGTGTATAATAAAAGAGGAGGTTAACACGAGATGCAAGATTGAAATGCCTAGTAGTGAATAAAGTGAAAGCCACTTACACCACAATCTACCGCTTAGAAGTTTGATATCCATGGCTGCTGGCAGTTGTAGGTGGAAGGAAATAAGGATCTTCGCCGTTTTGGTAGACACTGAATAACAGGTCCGAGTATCTTCTAGCCAGCTTCTTGCAGTCTTTAATCCCTTCCGAATCGAATATCTCCAAATCTTTCACAGACTTCTTGAGGTCACCTTTGCAGTCCCCATCCATTAGAAACTTGGCTAAAGTAGTAACCCTGCTAAGAGAAAAATATCAATCAAGGCCACGGCGTATGGAAAATAAAAACCAAGAAAACATACTACAGTTGATCCCATTCATTTCCATTTTGTTCATAGTACTTCGACATAAGTATAAACATTTTGGCAGCTAGCTTTCCAGCCCTTCCACATGACAACTACAGATATGAAATCTGAGGATGGCAACAAATCTTTCATCTGGCAATTATGGAAAAGTCAACCACAAAAATTTCTTGTGCCACCCAACTCTGTCGATAATCGATATACAAAAGTCCACAGTCAGTTCAGAGACTGCAATTTTCTATTCACAAGTGAGGTAGTGTTGGCGCCAATTGAAACTATTTACAAGATGATCTTATATCTCCAAACTATATTGGGATAGAATGTGCTATATTTTGACTGAGATATGAAAAACGTATAAACGTGCTCAATGATCATTACCCACGAAAACAAAGATAGATCTTCAGACGGATACGCAAGTAATGATGCTCTAAGTACTGCTAAAGCGAGGGGATACTTTTCTAAGGTAAAGCCAAATATGTAATAGAGGAACTCCGTCATTCATATGATCTTGTTATTTGAGATGTTAATCGAACACCTATGAATTCGGCAGCAGAATATGGAAGAGTCCGTGCAATACAGTATATATATGTATCGCTGAAGATATTTAGCAAGTGTACGCAAATTGGAATTGAAGGAAAAGCGTAGAGGATTCAGAACATACCTGAGTGTATCGCTGGGAATGAACAACTGCTTGTGCTTGGCTGACGTTTCATTTTCAGATATTAGCTGTCGGTAGAGAGCACAGACAGCTTTCATACAAAGCTCAGGATCCTTTTCAAATGTAGAAAGCATATCAGTCTCAGAATTCCATTTCATTTCATTATCTCTGTTCCTCAGGTTTAGGCTCTCCAATTTCGAAAGGTGAGACTCTACAGATCCTGCCATTGGTGAATTTAAATTATCCATTCTCAGGACTAGGTTCTCCAAATTCAATATACGAGACTCTAGATAACCCGTTGTTGATTTTTCCTTCTCCAAATCGGATTGCATTTTCCTGCAACATTCTGTTGCATCCGCCAGTGCCCGTTTGCTCTCATCTGTAACAGCAGTCATTCTAATGTCTACCTCCACTAACTTACCCTGTAGTGTAGTGCACTCCTCTTTCTTCTTCTCAAGCTCCGTGGCCAATTCAATGCACTTACTCTTATAATGCTCCAGACACTCCAATTCAACCACAGGGTCCTTATTTCTTGTCAATGATTCTAGTTCTCCAGAGCATTCATTCTTTCGACCGTGTTCTGCTTTGTCCCAATATTGGCAGAACCACCTTCAATACTTTTATCAGCTGGATGAAAAATTCTCAGGTAGTTAGTGAATGCAATTGTTAATTAATGCATTTTTTACAAATTTTCTTGGCTAGAAACAGATTTTTAATCAGTTACCGCAATTTAAACGTGTAAGCAAACAAACAACAACAGCAAAATCACTAAAATGAAGATACGTTGAAACAGGGAGAAATGTGAGAAAGAGTTACTCACAGTCGTAGGTATCATCAGCAGCTGGTTCAATTCTTATTTCGTCAACAAACAGGTCATCTTCTGTTACCATCTTTCTCCGTTTCGAGCAATTTGAATGATCCCTAGTTTCAGCCACAGCTTCCCTTCTTTTGGTCAATGATTTGGGTTATCTGGAACTTTCTGTTCTTTTGACGATTTTCCTCTTCTTTCCGATATTGGCATAACCACCTTTTGAGAAATATACTACATTGCATCATTAACACTTGAAAAGAGACAATCGTAAGGAAGTTTTAATTACAAACAGATTTAAGGAGATGTTAATGACACTTTTAAAGACTTACAAGATGACAAAAAAGCACAAGAGTTGAAGGATAAGATGTCACAGGCTCTAGTTCTAGTAATTGTATCAAAAATGAGAAGTTGGGCAGAAGTTAAACTTATGTAGCAGAAATATCCGAAAGGGACTAGAAGATGTACAAATGAATGAAAGAACGAGATGAGGCTAATGCTTTCTAGCAAACTTTGCAGCACAGTCAGCTACCTCGTTACTAGTTCTGTTAACGGAAGAGATGTTATAAGTCAAATAGCTGCTCGAAGGGTAAGCCCAAGTGCTGCACCATAATCCTCCTACAACACTATATTTGACCATCCATTTCTGGAAACCCAATCGAATCATCAATCTAGGTACCTAATAAAAGTTACTCTCGAAGGTTTATTTCTCTACCAACCACTATCTCTTTTTTTCTGCCGCCAATGATCAAATAATATGAGACATACCCATTTTATGTGTGCATCTGAGAAATTCTTAGCCGGTACCCAACTTTACGAAAAACATGATAGATTGACCTATTTTACATAGACTGGTCATTTGACTCCCAATTTTAGATATCATAGGCTCTAAGAAAAGAGTATAGTCCTGTATGCCTGGTAAGTTGATGGGAATGCTGTTACCCCCAATCCTAACCAAAATTCTCAATGTTATGAAATTAGGAAAATTGAGGAAAATCCTTGAAGATGAAAATGAGAAACATACGACATTGTATCATAAACACTTCAAAAGACACAATCAAAAAGGATGTTTCAATTACAAACAGATTTAAGGAGATGTTGATGGCATAAATGCACAAAAGCGCACTGATGGATAAGATATGACATGCTCTAGTACTAGTAGTTCTATCAAAAATGAGGAGTTGGGTGGCAATTAAACTTAGGTAAGCTGAAATATCCAAAAGGGACTAGAAGACGAACAAAAGAATGGGATGAGGCTAATCCTATCAAGAAACTTTGCAACACAGTCGGCTACCTTGTTACTAGTTCTGTTAACAGATGATATGTTGTACAATAAAAAAGAAAAGGAGTAATCTAGCATTAATTTCAGTAATTAGATTGTACATTGTGAGTTCCATGAGCAAAACAGAGTGATACTTTTTCACCATATAACCTGAAGTGTATCTACCATTAGAGAGTCTATATGGATCCAATGTAATATTTGGTATCGTGACCAGTTTTCCATTTCATATGTGAATAACAAAAAAGGAGGTTAAAAGGATATGGAAGATTGCAATACCTCGATAAAAATTGTGAAGGCCACTTGCACAACAATCTGTCACTTACCGGTTTGATCTCCTTGGATGACAGTTATAGTAGGAAGGAAGGATCTTCTCCGTTTTGGTAGGCACTGAATAACTGCTTCGAGTATCGTTTAGCCAGCATCTTGCAGTCTTCAACCGCTTCAGAATCGAATACCTCCAACTCTTCGACAGACTTCTTTAGGTCACCTTTGCAGTCCTCATCCATAAGAAACTTGGCCAGAGTAGTAACCCTGTTAGAAGAAATATATCAATCAAAGCAAACAGTGTATTAACTAGGAAACAAAGAAAAGATACTACTGTTGATTCTTCTCATTTCCAATTTGCTCAGTTCATGGTACTTCAAAATAAGAATATGAATAATTTGCTGGCGGGCTTTCCTGCCCCGTGCACATGCATCCACGAGAAAGAAAATCACTTCTTCACACAGTTCACCCACAAACTACACATAAGAAATCTGGGGAAGCCAACAAATCTTCAATCTAAGATTTATGGAAAAGTGGACCAGTAAACTTTCTTGTGCCACCCAACTCTGTTGAATCGATATACAAAGTCAGCCAGTGCAGATACTGAAATTTCATGTTGATGTGTGAGGTAGTGTAGACGCCAATTGAAACTATTTACAGGATCATCTAATATCTCCGCTAAGTATGTTGACCATTTACAACCACAAGTTTACAGTAGAGATAGGATGCACAATATTTTGATTGGGATATAAGAACAGGATAAATGGTATGATCATTCCCCCGACACACTTTGATTTCTAAGAATAAAGATAAGTCTTCAGACATTGTGATATGCAAATAAGAATGCTTTAAGTACCACCAAAAAGAGAGGATACTTTCTAAGGTAAAGCTAACTGATGGAAGAATTGCATCATTCAATAAATTTGCAGAATATGAGAAGAGTCAATGCAATAGATTCAGCCAATTCGTAGAGAGTTCTTTACATACCTGGGAACATCATTGTAATGGAACAAACCCTTTGCTGATACTTCGTCTTCGGATATTTGCTGCCGGTACAGAGCACAAACAGCTTTCATGCAGAGCTCAGGATCCTCTTCAAATGAAGAAAGCATATCAGCCTCAAATTTCCATCTTATTTCTTTGTCTTTGTTGCGATTCCTGTATTTCATTGCCAACATTTCCATAAGATCACCGAGAGAACCTTTTGAATCACTAGAACTATCAGACTCTTCCGGAAAAGATTCAGGGGAACTTTCACCATCATTATCTGAGACCAAGTTCACAATAGGCTTTTCACCATCATCATCTGAGACCAAGTTCACAAAAGGTATTTCTAAATGATGTTGAGATGGTCTCTCCTCTGAACAGCCCCGACCCTTCCCTTCTTCAACATTTTCACCCCCGCTTGATAAGTGTAGACTTCCAGAAGAATTGTTCGTAGCAGAGTACTTGGGAATTTCAAGCTCTGCCTCATGATGTTTATTGACACCAATGTCAGACACATTCGGCACATTCTCTTTGGTTTTCGACTCATACAGAGGATCCTTCTTCTGTCTGCTGCTGGTTTCAGCAGTAAGTTTAATCCTGCTGTTTTTATCTCTCTGCTTGTCACCAGTTTGAGTAACGTCATTTAGCAAATCACATGCTTCGGTCTTTTCAGAATTCTGCAATTCCACACATCTTGGTATTGAACTTTCCTCTGCACTCCTCAGGACGAGGCTCTCCAATTTGGAAATGCGAGACTCTACACATCCCATTGTTGAATTTACATTTTCCATATTTAGGACAACTCGACTCTCCAAATCGGAAAACATCTTCCTCCAACATCCAGTTGCATCCGCGTTTGTGCGTTCAGTCTCATCTGTAGCAGTATTGGTTCGTCTAGTTTCTACCTCCGCTAATTTACCCTGCAGTATAGTGCACTCGGCTTTCTTCTTCTCAAGCTCCAGAGCCAATTTAACACACTCATGCTTATAATGCTCCAGACTCTCCAATTCGACCACAGGGTCCCTTGTTCTTGTCAATGATTCTAGTTCTCCAGAGCATTCTGTTCTTTCGACGTTTTTCCTCTTTGTTCCGGTATTGGCAGAATCACCTTCTATAATTTTATCATCTGGATGAAAAATTCTCAGTTAGTTAGTGAGGGCATACAAATTTCTGAATTAGTCATGGTAATCTAAACATGTAAGCAAACGAAAACGAACAGCAACAACATCACCAAAATGAAGATAAACAGCAATAAATGTATCATTTTATAGGTCCCTTCCGTTTTGAGTTCACCAATTCTAGGGTTTTTTCACAAAATCTGATAAATCAAAGAAAAGGAATTTCTAGGGTTGTAGTGGATTGAGTTTCGAAGAACATTATAGGTACGGGATTTTTGCCTAATTTCTTTTGTTAGGGTTTCAATTTCCGAATTAATTAGAGGATTTTGTGTGTGTTTGTTATCAATTAGGTTTTGGTGAAATTTGAGTTTGCCGTAATCTTGTTTTTCATCTTTACTGTAAATTAGGTATCATAATTTACTAAAATAAAATGAAGATACATTGAAATTTAAGTAAATGGGATACTCACAGTGAGATTTATCACTAGTAGTAGTAGCTGGTAATTGAATTCCTGTTTCAATTAGGACCTTCTTCTTCCGCCGTTTGTACGAGCAATTACTACCTTCACCATCTCCATTTGTCTTCTTCTTCTTCTCCGCGGACCTGCCTGCATAATAAGTGTAATGATGTCGACAATATTTCGTATTCGGAACACTAATATCATCTTCAGCATCCACCCACATCCTAACCCTCTTGCATCTCCGTACACCATCATGAGAACAACGTAGATCATCCGGAGGCAGATCAATCTCCTTCTCCTTGTTGGTAATTAGATTTGGATATTCAATTCCAAGAAGCTGACTCTTCTTTTCACTCACCAAAGATGGATTGTTTTCCAGAAATTCTTTATAAATTTGGAGATGTTTTTCACAAAATTGGATTTTATTTACACCACTAACATCTTTGCAAGGTTTTAATTTGCAAATCAGTATAGAGATGTTCTTCTCCATCTCCATTTCTGAAATTTGATGCCCTAGAAATCAGAAACCTCACTGAATCTACACACCACTTCAATCAATTGCTTTACTTTATGAAGCCTGTAAAGTAACCAGTGTGTGGTTGGTGGGGTTTTTATTGTGTTTTCCTGTTATATCCCTACTGCTTTGCAAAGTTTATCGTCACAACAGGATTGTTTTGGTCATAAGATTTTGGTCACATCATCCCAGGTAATAACTAAGAATATTTTTTTTATATATTTTGGAATTTAAAAGGGTATATTAAAAATAAAAAAAAATAGTTTAAAAATAAAAATTACTATAAACACTTTCCCAAATCTCACCTAAATTCTTAAGGGATATTTTGAATAACCTCACCTCTAAAGATCACTAATTTGCATTACCTCCCCTAGAGAATGAATATTAGCAAATCCTCATATCGTTAAGTTATCTATCTGTGTGTCAGTTATGTGCCACGTTAGATGTATATGTGTCGTAGAGTATTATGAAAATGGCTAAACTATCCTTCCTCCATGTTCTTCCTCCCAATCTTCACAGTCAACTCCACTACTAGCATCGCCAATAACATTTCGATCAATATCAACACCATTCAAAAATCAATTAACACTCGTTTCAAAGGATTTGATTCATGGACGTTTTCCATAATACTTGCCGTCTATCAATCACCGAACCATAGATCCACATCACCAGTGCCCGTATCCACTCTCAATTTTCTAGTCGTAGAAAGATAGCAGAGAGTTAATGGTGAAAGAATGAGAGGGATAAAACATTTTTATTTGATGATTTTTGGGGTTTCTAAAGAGGGTTTTGTTTGATTTCCCGATCTGATCCAGATAGAGATTCCCAATAAAGTAGTTGAAAAGTTGCATAAAAGATTAAAAATTCTCTATACATAGTAAATTGAAAACCACCGTTAAAGGTGGAAGAAGTGCTTAACACAAAAGATGGAGGTCGACCCAGAACCAATTAAGAACAAAAACAACAACAGTAGATCTTCCGACTTAAATTCTCCATACCAAATTCGTAACAATGGAGGAAAAGAAATTCAACCATCGGAAATGTTATCATCAAATTTTTTTTTCGATTTCTATGAATTTCGGAAGGGAAGCTATTCATCCCATCTCATAACTCTTCATTTCTATGATTTTTTCTCTTTCTCTTTTTCTAATCTTTCCAGTCCTATTCTCTGTAAGGTTTTTCTCCTATTTCATTTTCTACTATATTTGTATCACTTTGTTTGTGTTTCTAGAGTTGTGCGTCGTATCGGTGCAAGATAAGAAAAGTAGTATCATCGGAAAAATGGTTTTACAGGAATACTATTGCCCCAAATGAAGAAGATGGGGGTAATTTGGGAAGTCCACCTGACACATGTACATTTTTTCCATGTGTACAATTTTGCTGACTCAACTAACATCCACCTAGGAAGATAACTTAACGGTAGGAGGTTTCCCTAATTTTCAATAGGGGAGGTAATGCAAATTAGCGTCTTTGGAGGGGAGGTTTCACAAAATACCCCAATTCTTAATGAATAAATGAGTCATAGAAGTATCTAATCATGATTGAGCATGACAAACTGAAAGTTTATGCATCCACAAATAATAATGCAAAATATGATTCGATAAAATCTAAGGTGTTATCCGAGGAGGAAAAGAGTTTCACCTTATGTCCATAGTATTAGAACATGTAAAAACTGCTTTCATGCCCTTCGGGAAAAAAAAAACCCTACTTTCATGATATAAAGATGTTCTCATTTTTAGGTGGGTTGCCGGCAAACACGCATGTGTCGACCTTACTGGGGTGCCTCCGCTAGCCGGTGCAGCGTATAGTTCGTTCACAGTTGGACAAGCAGCACTTAGGGCCGCCTCTGGTAAAGTTTCGAAACATGAAAAAGCTTGTCAGGATAACGGGCACGCCTTCATTCCCTTTGCTTACGATACTTTTGGATTTTTAGCTCCCGAGGCGGTTGGACTTCTCAAGAGAGTACAAAAAGTCATGCATAGCAATGTCATGACTCCAGGTTCGAGAGAGTTAGTAATCCAGAGGATAGGTTTTGCTATTCAAAAAGGGCTTGCGGCGCAATTTGTTGCTCGCTTGCCTTCCAAATCGATGTAATTTATTTTGTTAACATAAGTTAATAAACCATCAAATTCTAAAGGAAATATAGAAAAATAACTGGGAAAAAATGGTTAACAGATGGGGACAACAACACATTTTTTCCACCAAATTTGGATCAAGCAATTATACACTAATGTGGGCTTATGTGACTGATAGGCATGTGATTAAAAGCATGCCACACATATTCATATTCTTTACTTATTGCAAAAGTCGTGAGGAGATGATCATGAATTTGTATTCAAACTTTTGAGTCCGAAAAATACAAGAAAACTTTGGTTGTAGCCATTCAATATAAGAGATTGGAGCAAAATAGTTATGTTTGTAGGCAAAATCGCCATTGAGGTATTTTATCGGTACATAAGATGTGGACTTGGAGTCAGGGACGGACTTGTTGAGGCCTAACGGGGACAGCTGTTAAATTACTTATATACGTCTGGTAATAGGGTAATTGAAGTAAATAAATGGACAAATTCGGAAAATATTGAAAAAATTTGTAGTAAAAGATCTGATTTTATGGATCAAACGGTAAATGATGAAAGCCTCCTCAACAATCAAACTCTTCGATAACATATCTAATTGGGCCGACCGACCGGAGGGCCCGAAGGGAGGGAGTCCCTTTTATGGTCACTTTTTTTGTCAAATCTCACTATAATAAAGAAAAACATCTTTTTTCGTACAGACGCGAAAAATTATTCAACGACAGAATGACCTTTATACCCCTCCGTATTTCTTTTGCAAACGAAAGTTTTTTCCAGCGATAAAATGACTTATACCTCTCTGTGTTTCGATTATCAGAGAAAAAAATCTCAAACGACGAAATGACTTTAATACTCCCTCAGTGTATCATAGATTTTAGAAAAAAAGGGCAAATATGTAACCATTCCTTCCTTATCATTCCTTCGTTATCATAGAAATCATTTTTAGATCTCAGTTCTCATTTTTCTTCGTTGCCATCTTCAACTTCTCCGTCCCGCCTATTTTTTATTGGTTCCAGTTTATAGAACAAAACTGCAAAGCAGACGCGTAGCGCGTGCGTCTATACCAGTGTCTAGTAAAAAATTGAACCAAATTGACAAAAAAAAATTTGAAATTTTTCAACGATGAAAAGACATGAATACCCTTATAAAATTTAATTAATCTTCCTATATCCTTTTCAAATATTAACGATTTTCCACATATGCTTCACCACTCTGCCGCCGCCGCCATTAACATCTCATCTGCCAGCACTGCCACCTCCACTAGCACCACCACCAACAATCATGATTATCACACCGCCACCACCAAACCGCCATCACCATAAACAACACCGCCGTCACAGCCACCACCAATATTACAGCTAGCAACGTCGCCTACGCCACAACAACCAACAACAACACCACCTCCATCTCCGCCATAAAAATTGAATTACAATTTCATGGTTTTTAGATTGAAATCGAGATTATCACAAAAAACTAATCGGATAAATCGCTTATAATTGATCCAACGAACATATTTACAGTTGAAAATTCTTTGAAATAACAATTCTTTGAAATTTAGATACTGTATTCACTCATTTATCGAAATCTATGAAAAAAAGTGTTTTTTTTAGTAAAACTTACCGATCAGCAGGCGTTTCTTCAAGTTCCGCCATTAAAATAAAACTCCCACCTTTTTTCTCCCCTCACAATAAACCGTAACAAAACCACTTTGGATAGATAGATAATAACCTAAATTGCAAAACCCCTAATTTTATTGTAATGATCGATGGAAAAAATATCAAATGATTTCACTCATTCGATTACTCAACCACTGTTTTTAGAAAAGGAAGAAGGAAAGACACCTCAAAATTGTCGCCTGGGTTTAGGCTAGATATAAAAGATAAAAAAAAAGTGGATTGTCAAGATTTCGACATATGTAAAGCAATATGTAATCGACGGCTTAAAATTTTTACTACTTAAGATTTATACACGTGTACACTGAACTCTTAAAACCGTAGGATTAATGCCAGGGTGCAAGAGTCTTATTTTGAAAATATGTGTGCACGTGGTTCGTACGTGTGGAAAAGTGGACGAAAAAATCAAAGTAGGGGTAAAGTCAATATTCTTGGATGAAGTAGGGGCAACTCTAGGTTGTCTTTTTCAACTAGGGGTAAAACCAAAATGCCCCTTAAATTTAGCCTCACGTCATTAAGGCAGATCCAAAAGATTTAGGGCAAATTTTGAAAATTTTTGAAAACTCGATCACCCGGGTGTAATTAGGTTATCCCTTATCTCAGTGTCTAAAATACCCCCACACATATTAAGCTACCGATTAACTCAAAACAAGTTACCGATTAAGCTAACCTAACTACAAATTAATCTACTTAGCCACCGATTAGCTTAGGTTGTTTTATTTTTGTTATTTTGAGAGAGAGTTAGAAGAAAAAGAAGAAAAAGAAGAAGTTTTTTTATTTTTGTTGAGATGGTTGTTTTGAGTGAGATTGAGCGGGGTGAATCTTCTTCTCTTGAAGGTGATCATGCTACGAATTCCTCTTACGTTAAAGAAGCCATGGATTGTTGGAACTCTACCATTCTAGAGAAAAGCCATGAACAAGAGTGTTTGGAAGAAAATCAAGAATCAAAGAAGGGAAAGGAAGTGAACTCGACTCCAAACGATCAGGTAGTTCTCTAATTTGAAACCCATTAGCTTGTAATGGTTGATTGACGTATGAAAAATCAAAGTTTGCATGCTTTGAATGTTGCAGTTAGAATATTCGGTAGATCCAGACCATTAATGGAGCCACCGAATATCCCAACCATCATCCGTACATGCACAATAAAGTAACCATTCGGTCGCTCGAAATCTCTTCTAAGCTACCGAATGTATACTCAGTAGACTTCTAAGCTACCGAATGTATACTCGGTGGCTCAAATGGTTACCGAATCATATTGGTCTTTGGTACAGAATATTGGCCAAACCTCATCTATATTCGGTGGCTTAATTAGCTACCGAGTGATTCTTTCCAGTACTACTCGGCAGTTTGTCTTTTTCATCGAGCTACCGATTGTTGTTAGTTTTCTAATTTAGTTGACTAATGTTTTCAATCTTCTTTGTAGCTTGTACCATTTGGGGGCCTTCCCGATGAAGATGTTGTTGAATATGATTCATATTTGCGACCCGATACCTCCTCACACTATATAACTGACTTGGTATGCCTCCTACACTTGCATTTATCTATGATTTTATCCCTTTTGGTTTGGTTTTCTAATTGTTGTGACTTTCTCGTCTAGACATGGAAAGAGAGGAAAGATGCAAAGGCTTGGCTTGAGGTGCGTGCAAAAGAGATCATGTGCGTAGTAACCACGGGTCAACAATCAAGGTGGAATAGGTTTGAAATGATTTGTGAGTGTGGTAGTAAGGATGAGAGTCATAATGCAAAGGGTTATAAGTATGTAAAGAAGACCGACATGATTTACGATACTCATTCAAAGAAGACTGATTGTCCGTTCAAGCTTCTTTTTAATCTAGGACGTGATGAATTGTGGAGAATGAAAGTAATGAATGGTTATCACAACCATGATGATCCGGAAAGTCTTGTTGGGCACGTTCCTTATGCTAAGTTGACTCCACCTCAAATGGATCTTGTAAGGGCGATGATGGGCACAAGTACCGGGAATCAAATCCTCACTATGATAAGGGAGCAAGACCCCAACAACTTGTCTACTTTGGCTACAGTTAAAGCCGCGCAAGCCATGTTTAGAAAGCTGGAATGGGATGGTCGATTGATTATGTCTCAATCGGCTTGGTTATGCGAGCAACACAACTACACAATGAGAAGACAAACCATTAACGGGGAAGTGAAACGTATTTTTTTGGCGCATCCGGATATGATTAAACTTGCAAGATGCTTCCACCAATTTTTGTTGATTGACTGCACATACAAAACCAATAAATACAACATGCCGTTGATCAATATTTTTTGCCACACATCGGACAAACAAAGTTTCACCGTGGCTTGGGGTTTGATAGATAGGGAGATCGAACCAAGTTATGTTTGGATGTTGAACAAGGATCTAAACCAGTAGTGTAACTTATATTTCTTGTAGAACCGAGGGTCATCCCAACTTTTATGGTATGCAATACATACTCGGTAGCAACAAAATGTAACCGAGTAGTGTATCTTCTAACTGAACTTAGGAACTCGGTAGCAACAACAAGCAACCGAGTAGTGAATCTTCTAACCAACAACAGTACTCGGTACCAACCACAGGCAACCGAGTGGTGTATCTTCTAAACAACAATAATACTCGGTAGCTTAAAAATGCTAAATAAGGGGCCGATTATTCCTATTTTTAAAGACAGAATGACAATTGCAAAACCAGGTATACTCGGTAGCTTCAGAAATTAAAATTAAGCAACCGAGTAGTGTTTCTATTCTGACAATAGAGTGTAACAAACGTAATAAAACATGAAATCCGAACACATTAAAGGTCTAAAACAAACAAATGCAATCCAAACACATTAAAAGTCCAACATCTTGCGATAAAAGTTTAACAAACCACTTACTTCAATTACCACGGCCACCACCACGACCTCGTTTAGAACGCATTATCTTCTGGATTCGTTTAGCAGCTCCACCTCTACCACTTTCATCAGCATCGTCTTCTTGATCAGCACTGGTTGAATCCAACGGACGCTTGCTCCTCTCCAATGGCTCAGTACTAGTCTCTCCATACTGCGTAGCATATGCTTCATTATCAAAATTCAAGATAGTTCACAGGTTTCTGTGATTTTTCTTGTCATCAAAGGCTCTTTTAGCCTGATGGAGTGTTGTTGTTTGTTAAGATAATGACGGCGGACAAGTTAATAAGGAAGGGTATGGATGTCTCAAATTTGTGTTGCTTTTGTGAAGAAAATGATGAAACTAGCTCGCATTTGTTTTATGAATGTTGGAGAACTCGAAGAATTTGGGATTACTTTGTTGAAGGAAGTCCTTCTCGGTGGACTTATGATTCAAACGTCACAAAGAATGTGAAGTCTTGGAAGGTTAAATTGTGAGATGGAAGACTTACTCGAATTTGGAACATCCCGGTTGCAATTTTGTGGTGCATATGGAGAGAGAGAAATGCAAGAGTATTTGAAAACAAAAGGAAAAACTTAATAAGCGTCATTAGAAACGTTAAATTACAAGCGTTTTTTGGGCCGAATCAAATACAAAGATGATGGAGCTAACGACGAATACGGTGATAACATTATGGGATTCTTTATTCCGGTTTTCGTAAAGTTGTTTTTTCTTGTGTTGGGTGCCAAACTCCCGTTCGGTTTCCTTTTTCTTTTTTGTTTCGGTTGTATTCATTGGGTTGAGGTACCCCCTTAAGTACCTCTCTTTAATGAATTTTCTTTTTGACCGATCAAAAAAAAAATTTGGAGATTGAAAGACAGTTGCAAGATGGACCAAGTAATCAAATGGGGAGTACAATATATGAAAACATTGTCCTTGTTTTTTATGAAAGACTTCCAATTGGAGTCAACTTTATCTTCTCACTATTTTACAAAAATTCTCAACCTCAATAAGTAAAGAAAATATCAAAGAGAATAAACTTCATTGTCTGACTGGGGAGACGACAACAAAAAAATCAAAATCAAATACAAGAAATATCATCTGGTCGAAGGTAATTCGATCTTATCTTCGTTTATTTATGGTTGTCCACGCACAAGAACGTCTGGATGGTATTACAAGATTTTATCAAGACTACCCCAATTTATACGTCAGTTGCTGGAAAAACAAATGCATGACCATGACCATTGAAAAATTCACGGTCAGGCAATTGTAGCATCACAGTGACATGTTGAAGTGAATTTCTTGAACAACAGCTGTTTAAGATACTCACTCCGTCTCCATTTTTTTTTCAGATCATGAATTCCAAACACAAGTCTAACTCTATGTTTAACTACTGGATTTGGCCCTCAATCGGATGATCAATCTTTGTTGGATTCCCCTATTCTTCCTCCAACCTGCCAATTTTTCCACCAACCAAACAATTAAACTAGGAATTCGAAGCACATGATTAGAAGTTAACAGCCAAAAAGACGATTCGCAAACAATTTTTGTGCTAAAATTTACAAATTCAACACCTAACACCCACAGTGCATAACTCAAGTGGCCAGTAAAACATCAATACTAGGTCCGATTAAACAAGATCAAGCTCATTGCAACCATCATCGTTTACTGATGATGCACTGTGCACGACCACTTTAACGTCTGGCAATACTATTGTGAATAAAAAATGTGGGACCACAAGACACACAAGAAAGCAAGCAACAAACCTGATTCTCGGGGTACCAAGTACGCCATGGGTATTTTAGGGTCAGACCTAAAGCTTCAGTCCAATACCTTGATCCAATCACAGGAACCCTACCATCTGTGTCACCACTGTTCATTATCCAACACAACAAACAACAAAATATTACTCTCAAAGTCTTCTGACAAAAATGATTGGCTGAAATTAAAAGCTTAGATTACATACATGTGATTTTAGTTTAACTTCTAGCTAAGAAAAAATCTCCATGTTATCTCATTGAAATGAAGAAAAAATATTGACTTCAAAAAAGCTACAGAGATAGCGAGGAACCTGTAAATCCAAATCTTCAAACCAGCTTTGATAAGTTTGGTATAAATGGGTAGAATTGAAAATACAGTGAAGTTGTATGTATTCAATATTGAATCACTGCAACGAAAAAATACCAACAAAAGTTAACAGCTACCACTCAGCTGTATGTTTCACATGTTCCTGTTGTTTTTGCAGTACAGTGATACGCGATTGCAAATATGGAAAAGTATAACCACTTACTTGCAAACTTTCCATTTTCCGGTTGTTTTTGCATGAAGAGCTGATTGAACATCAGCCATATTAAAGTATTCTTCTGTGTATGTAGAAAAACATGGGTCATAACCTCCGAAAATTCTCATTCTACTCAACCTGTTGTGATGTACCTGTAATCATCAACAACAACATACTTAGGGATTTTTATATACTTTGTTACAAGAACTAAAGCCAATTGTAGAGACATTGGCAAAGTATATTACCTTTTCAACAAGATCCTCGACTAAAGCAGATGTTTTATTTTTGAGGCATATTGGGGCATAAATATTGTATATATCAATCTTTTTGTATTCTTGGAAGACTAAATTCATGGCTTTTTGACAATCATCTGTCCAATCTAGATGCTTGAAGTCACATGCATTGTTTGCTTGGTCATAAACTTGGTTCGACACAACCGTATGACTCCATGCGTATTCCAGTAATCCCCTTGAATCATAGAAGTCATCAGTCTCAGGATTTCCTACCTGCCATTATACCAGGCAATTTGTTATCCCTTCAATGCAGACAATGTAATTTAAATTGTAAAAAGTTAATGAAGTTACCAGTTACATACAACAGAGGAAAAACAATAACAATTTAGAAATTTTGACGTTCACATAAAACAACCAAAATATTTGTTATCAGTCCTCAATCAACCTTAAGAGTACTGTAATTAGCTCTTTTTATTACTTACCTGCATAACTCTATCCTGATATGTAAAACTCATGAGATTTATACTGTGGAAATCTTTTCAGCCAATTGAGTACAAAAATATATGCATCCTTAGCTGCACAAAAAAGAACAAAAAAACGTCTTTAAGGTAACTAGTAAAAGTAAACGAAAAAATCAACATTAAAAGAACTGGATAGATGATAAGATTAAACTTGAATAATCGTGAAATTTCAATTATTACCCACAAATTCATCATTCAATTGATTGAGATCAGAGGATGTATTAGTGTAAGAAAATCCAACTCCGACTGGGGACTCCACAAACATCAGATTAGCCTCTGCAGAAGGGCCAAAACAAGTAGCTGTCAGTACCAACATCAGAGAGGCGAAGATATTTTATCTCACTTGCAATTGAAAGATACCATTTTCCAGGAGTCAACTGGACTGACCATGTACGAGTAGAAAATATGCATAGGTACACGAGGTACCATATCCATCAGATCTACTCGCACATACAGTATTTAGTTG
>JAJJMA010303386.1:0-21935 GCA_023529015.1 Papaver nudicaule | reverse complement strand
TGTAAGGGTAGAAAATACCTATCCGATATAAAAGCATCATAGAGGGGCTGTGGTATAAAAAGGATGCAGCCGAGATGTCCTGGATCAACGAGTAAGAAAGACCGGCGATATAAGAATGAGCGAGTATGGTACCAACGAGTAGGGTATCAGTGAGTAAGGTGCCAACGAGTGAAAGACCTGTCGCCAATTGTTAGGTGATAGTTAGGTGATAATTAGGTGAGCATTTAAGAGAAGTCAGAACGGATATATTGTCAGGTTGACTGGTTGACTCAGTAGGGGATGCGTCATCAACCTTATCTCCAAGAAGATTCTCTCGTTGATGTTTACTAAGTATGAAATGAGCTCGCCGATATATAGGTGTCGGCGAGTCGTGACAAATAGTGTCAGTCTAACTTTGTTTGTATTAGCTGTTTACCACTATGTAAAAGGCTTATAAATAGCCAACTAACCCACAGAGAAAGGGGTTGGACACATTTGGGATTGGTCTGGAGAGAGGAAAAGTATCCTACTTGCTCTCTACAGCCCAAGACTAAAGTCAGGGTTCTTGCTTAAGGAACAAAACATAGAGATTATCAAGGTAATGGAGTGTTGTAATCATACTTATAATAGTGGAAACCTTGGATGTAGTCCTTTCTTATGGGCGAACCAAGTAAATCAGCTTGTCAAGTATCTCTAACTCTATCTCCTTTATATTTCTTATGACATTGATATGGATGTATGCTTTGGGAATGATTGTGTGTATGTTGGTGTATCATATTAGGGTGTACTGTGTAAGATCTAACCATTGGGATTTTACACAGTTACATTTTGGCGCTAGAAAAGGTTTTGAACTTGTGTTTCCTGGATTTGTTGGTATGATTTATTGATGTTCTTTTCTTTCTATATATGGTATGAATCACACGCATAGCAACTCGTCGGTATTACCCCCATTATCTTTACTCGCCATATATAGAACCTCTTATCAATTCTTCACGAGTTTTAGCTTATTCATGATTTCTCTGATTCTGAGTACGAGTTGAGACGTTACTGTATGTTCTTTGTTTCTCTATATATGGTATAGCATTAGAACTTTAGAGCTCGCCGTTATATTGCATTGACATTTTCATACTATTTTGGGATGTTTTGCCCACCATATGACATTTCTTCATGATCTTGCTTCCGTTTTGCTATACATGGTATAATAGGCAACTCGTTATAAGGACTCTTTTGTACAGTGTACTAAAATTAGAAAGCATTAGAGTATTTTTAGTATACTATGGTGATAGATCTGAATTCTTGGTGACCATTTTTTGCCATTTAAGGAAATCATGCTGTGTCGAATGCGTGTATGCTTACAAACAAGAATTGACTGGTCTGCTGGGACAGTTTCATCACAAATTTCACTTTTCTCACATGCGCTGTAGGAAAGATTAGTTGTTTAGGAAGAAAATTGCTATTTTTTGAAGGTGTTTTCTAATATAGATATATATTCACCGGTAAGTCGAGTGTTAGTTCTGCTGTTTGGTATGAACTTTGGTTTCATAAAAGAAATTTCATCTTAAAACTTTGCTAAGCTGTTTCCCAAATATTGGCCGTACTATCGTTTTGATTTCAAAATCATAATCGCATAAGTTATTCTGCAATTTTGGTCATGCTTAGTTCATTATCTGCCTATCACGTGATACAAAGTTGCTCCTTTTGTATTTCATTCATCAATATTCTGAAAAGTAATACAACTAACTTATTTGGCATTTACCCACAGTACTAACAGAGCAATACTGTCAGGAAGTGTGTTTGTCTTCTTTTACAGTACCTCGGTGAATGGGTCCCAGAGGAAGAAGTGATAAAGCCTCGGCGGGTAGGCCTCCTCGACACCCTATACTTCCCACACCGGCGACACTCCCGAGTGGTCGCAATACTAGAAGCAGAGCAACGGAACTAGCAATACCAGTGGATCCTAATGTGGCAAGCTCATCTCGCCGATCACCTACCCAGCAAATGACTCGCCAAGAAGAAGTATACATGGAGGATATTACTCGCTTTGAGAATGCGGAGAGGTCACCTGAGCCTAATCCAATGTTAACGAGAATTAGTAGTGCAGTAGAAGCAAATGCTTGTGGCGAACAAATTGGTGCCAGAGGATTCATCAGAGGAGAGACATCGAATGCAGGAGGAGCGGCTCCAGATGCAATGGCAGGGTGCAGAGTGGCGGCCAATGTTCAGCAACAATTGGTGCAGGATGTCGGCGAGACCCAGCATGTAGTGGAAGAAGCCCCAGCGGTGGTGCCAGAGACTCCACAGGCGGCCAGTAGAAATGGTGCAATGACAGTACCTGGAGCAACTGTAACTCGACCAGTCGTGATAGCAGATAATACCGGATCCACTAATACCACAGAAACATTGCTGAGGCAAATTCTTGAGGCCAATAACAGGCAAGCTAGTCAGTTCGAGAGACAAATGCAATTGCAAATGGAGACGGTACTTCAGAGTCATAGAGAATTGATGGCAGCGCAGAATAAAGTTCACGGGTCACATTCACATTCAACTCGCCGCACTCATTCATCTCGCCATGGATCTCATACTAATTCATCTCGTCATGAGTCCCACTCCCATACGCATTCGACTCGCCGAGTTGAAAAAAGTGGAACCAGCTCGACTGAAATCTCAGATTCATCGGCGAAGTATGACGAGAGAGGTAGAAGGATAAATCTACCTGGAAAGGATAAAGACCGCAGCAGCTCTAAGCGACGGCATAAGGTAGACAAAGAGATGAAGAAGGACCTGCGCCAGCTAAAAGATAAAGTAGAAGCTTTAAGTGGGTCTTCAAGGGAGTCCAAGTACAGAGTCGCACTCTTAGAGGCACAAAAAACACCTTTTCATGATTGTATTACGTATGGACACGTGTCTCCCAAGTATTCTCCCCCAAAGTTTACTTCTTTCTATGATGGAACTGGAGATCCTACACAGCACTCGAGGGATTATAAGCGAGACATGGCAGCTTGGGTAGGTTCGGATCCTATAATGTGTATGGCTTTCCCGGCTACACTAAAAGATGAAGCCCTAGCCTGGTTTGATGGGCTAGAAGAAGGAAAAATCAAGTCCTTTGAGAAGTTAGAAAGTAGATTCTTGCACGCTTTTATTCAGAACAATAGAGGCCGGCCTGGCGTGGAAAGATTATTCAATGTTAAGAGAAGACCCTCGGAGACTTATAAGGTTTTTATTACAAGATGGAGAAAAGCAAGCGGCGAGGTAGGGTCAGAAGTTTCAGAAAAGGAGAAAATAAGATCATTTCTTAGTGCTATGAAGACTACTGACCAGCTGTACCAGAAGCTGTTTTGGAACATGCCGCAAGATTTGCTGACCTTGAGGGCAATGCAAGATGAATGGTTAAGTTTTGAAGAAATCAGAGAAGAAGAGTTGCGACTAAAGAAGGAAAGAGCAAAACAAATTCACTCGATCAATAGCTTATCGCCGGAAGACCAAGAAGAACTTAAAAAAGAATGGTTGAAGGCAGAACAGAGGAAGTCGGCACAAAACCCATCCTCGGCGATAGTAGTTCCCGAGGCAGGAAAGCAGCAGGTTACCGCCGAGCAACATTGGAATTCTCAGAAGCGAGGAAATTATGATGGGCGAGATAAGCAAGACAACAGGGGCGGAAATTATGGACGAGGAGGAAGAGATAACCGGCGAAATGGGAATGGAGACAGAAGATATAATGGGGATAATAGAAAGTTTGGCAGAGGCAACCAGCAACCTTTTCAAGATGCTACTTTGCCCAAGTTGCGTGTTTCTTATACAGATGCATTTGGTCAGATTGAAAGTTCAAATTGTAGGGATGAAATCCGCTATCCTTATAACAGAGGAAACCCAAGGGTCCCGCCAGCCAATACCAATTCTTTCTGTCAATTTCACCAGTTCCACGGCCACTCAACAGAGAATTGTACCGGCGTACAGCAAGAAGTCCACCGATTCGTCAGTATGGGAAAATTTCAGGATTTCCTAGAATTGCCGCCGCCACCTCCTCTCGTGGTCCAGCCAATTCAGGCCATTCCAGTCCACACTCCAAATGTGTATGAGGTTAAGGTTGAGCGAGATTTAATGGAATTAGATTGCTTTTCCATTGTGCATTCAAAAATTACCAGGGATGAATTTCATGATAATGTCATGTCTCGAGTCCATAAGCGAGATAGAATGGGAAATGAGATCTGTAGTGTCGCCGCTAAGCAAGAGCCGTTGCAGGAATGGATGAAAGCATGTGTTGGATTCTCTGCTCAAGAGATTCCACCAGAAGGAAGAAATCATAACAACCCTTTGGTTCTTACTATTCAGATGGAAGGCTTCAGGCTGCCGAAGGTGCTCATTGATCCGGGTAGTTCTGTGGACATCCTCTTCAACACTGCCTTTGAGGCAATGAGAGCGAAAGACAAGAAAATACCTTCGCCGACGGTATCCTCTTATAACATTTATGGATTTAATGGCATCGCATCTAAGCCTAAAGGCGAAATCGAGTTAAAAGTGAAAATTTGCGACGAGTACTTCTTGAATACTACTCTCTGTATTGTGGATGTTGACTCGCCGTATGCTGCAATTCTGGGGAGACCATGGCTCCACAGTTTAAAAGGAGTCCCTTCTACTTATCATCAGCGTCTAAGGTTCCCCACACCATTTGGAGTCGCCGAATATGTTGGAGATTTGTCAGTAGCCAGGGCGTGCAATTCAGCAGACGTGCAAATGCGAGAAAATCGAAAGGTGAAATTGGCGGAGAAAAAGAAGCTCAGTAAGGAAGCAGCTAAGGAGCAAGAAATTCTAGACTTCATTGCCAACCCAACCACATACGTACATTCAGTCAACTCAGTAGAAGACTCGGCGAAGTCTGGAGATAAAACCTTATAGCAATTAAAGGAACCATCGCCGATGGGAGAACCCGAGCTGCATTTCACGGCGGTGGAACCTACTAAGGATGTTAATATCGGCGACGAGCAGGAGCCAAAGGTGGTGAAGATTGGTACTCTTTTAACTGAAGATGAATCGGCGAAATTGCTAGCGTTACTCAAGGAGTATGTTGATGTCTTTGCTTGGGGCATGAATGAGATGCCAGGGATTGATCCGGCGATAGCATGCCATAAGCTCGATATCGATCCAAAGGTTAGGCCATTCAAACAAAGAATTAGGAAACTGGCTCCAGCTTATAAAGAGGCAGTAGAGGCAGAAATTGACAAAATGAGAGCATCTGGTATAATAAGACCAGTGCAATATCCACAGTGGATAGCCAACATGGTTGTAGTACCAAAGAAGAACAAGGGAGTAAGGATCTGCATTGATTTCAGTGACCTTAACAGAGCTTGCCCCAAGAATAGTTTCCCATTGCCGAGTATTGACCAGACCGTGGACGCTACATCAGGTCACGAGTTGCTGTCATTTATGGATGGTTATTCAGGATATAACCAAATACCTTTGGCGGAGGAAGATCAGAAGCATACAGCTTTCTTCTCCACTAAGGGGCTATTTTGTTATACTAGGATGCCATTTGGGTTGAAGAATGCCGGCGCTACTTATCAAGAGATGGCACAGAAAATGTTTGAGAAATGGATTGGGAAGACGATGGAAGTCTATGTCGACGATATGCTTGTCAAGAGTAAGAAGAAACAAACTCATATGGAAGACCTAAGAGAAATATTTAACCATATGCGTGTTACTAAGCTCAAGATCAATCCAGCGAAATGTGTTTTCGGCGTGACCTCAGGAAAATTCTTGGGATATGTCGTCACAAAGAAGGGAGTGGAAGCTGATCAAGCCAAAGTTAAAGCAATCATAGAGATGCCCTCGCCGGTCACTGTAAAAGATGTTATGCGACTTAATGGGACTTTGGCGTCTCTCAACAGATTCATCTCAAGATTCTCCGATAAGTGCAAGCTGTTTTTCCAGACATTGAAGAAGGGAGAAAAGTTCAACTGGACTGAGGCACATGAAGCTGCATTTCAGGGTATTAAAAAGTATCTCGCTACTCTCCCAGCAATTCAGCCACCTGAGCACGGCGAGGAACTCAGAGTGTATCTCGCCGCTACGCCATTTGCCATAAGTGCAGTGCTTGTAAGAACCAAAGGTGGAGAAACACCTATATACTATATCAGTAGGACGTTGCAAGGAGCAGAGAAGAATTATACCAAAATAGAGCAATTAATTCTGGCTTTAGTTTTCGCATCTCAGCGATTACGTCCATATTTTCATGCCCATCCCATCGTGGTCCTCACAAAAACTCCAATAGAGTCTATCTTGCACAGCTCTCAACAAGTGGGACGCATCGCCAAGTGGAATCAACAGATTGAACAATTCGGCGTCCAATATGAAATACGCACAGCTCAGCGGTCTCAAGTTATAGCAGATTTCCTCGCCGACTTCCCAATAGATGAAGAAGAAGAGATTGAAGAAATCCCATCCTCCTTGGATGAGCAAGAGCATGAAGTTCCAGATTTATTGAAATGCAGGCCTGATGGATGGGAGGTTTATGTAGATGGTTCGTCGAATAAAGAAGGAAACGGAATTGGAATTGTTCTCATCTCGCCGAAAGGTGCCAGGATAGTGCACTCGCTAAGATTGGAATTCCCGGCGACTAACAATGAGGCAGAGTATGAAGCAGTCATTCATGCAATGCGGATACTCATCGAAATGAAAGTTAATAATGTTAGATTGACAAGTGATTCCCAGCTGGTGATTCGACAAATATCTGGACGATATCAGACAGCAGACCCATCTATGCAGAAGTACCTAAAACTTGCTAGGGAGTATGCCCAGAGGATTACGGGTATCAAGTTTCGCCACATCTGCAGAAAAGATAACAGGCACGCCGATGCATTGGCGTTTATCTCTTCCATGATGACGGACCCAGATGTTCCTTCAATAGCTATTGAAAGGGTAATGCAGCCATCAGTAATAGCACCAAGGCAATGGGAAGTATTAACAACAAGTGTTGAAGAATCAGCTGAAACAGATTGGAGATCGCCAATACGGTACTATTTAGACCACTTAACCTTACCAGGAAATCAAATCTTGGCCCATCAGATCATCAGTCGCTCGGCGAACTATGAACTCCGAGATGGATCTTATATCGCCGGTCATTCTCTGGACCACTTTTGCGATGCGTATCAAGGGAGGAAGGTAATAAATTATTAAAGGAGATTCATGAAGGGGACTGTGGAAATCATGGTGGCCAAAGAGATCTAGCTTTGAAGGTTAGAATGCAAGGATATTATTGGCCTTGGATGAATAGGGACGCAAAAGAATATGTTCAGCGATGCAAGCCATGCCAGCTGTATGGAAGAAGAATTAAAGCGCCAGCAACATCTTTAAACTCAGTGCTTAGCCCTTGGCCATTTGCCAAGTGGGGTATTGACATTATTGGTCCACTAACTACAGGCTCTGGACAGCGGAAGTACATTATTGTGGCGACAGACTATTTCACCAAGTGGTGTGAAGCTAAAGCTATCAGGAAGAAAACAGGACAAGAAGTGTTCACATTCATCTGGGAAAACATATTTTGCAGATTTGGTGTACCAGCGGAGATATGTACCGATAATGGGAAAGAACTGGTCGGCGACAACATAAGAAGGTTACTCGCCCATTACAATGTCAAATTGGGAAAGTCAACTCCCTTATACCCTCAGAGCAATGGCCAAGCAGAGGCCACCAATAAGACTATTGGAATGGGACTGAAGAAAAGATTGGAAAAGCACAAAAAGGCATGGTGTGAGCATTTACACAATGTCTTGTGGTCATATAGAACTACGGTTCGAGAAGCAACTGGGGCATCTCCTTTCTTACTCACTTTCGGCGCCGAGGCAGTGCTCCCATCTGAAGTAATTCTGCCCACTACAAAGCATGAGGCATGGGAAAAGAATCTGAATACAGATCTAATTCTAGCCAAGCTAGATGACTTAGAAGAACAGCGATTGATCGCCCTTACTCACATGGAGAATTACCATCGGCGACTAGCAAGAGAATATAATAAGCGAGTGATTCCCAGAGAGTACTCACCCGGCGAGCTGGTGCTCCGAGAAGTTCCCC
Source organism: Papaver nudicaule (assembly GCA_023529015.1). Taxonomy (NCBI): domain Eukaryota; kingdom Viridiplantae; phylum Streptophyta; class Magnoliopsida; order Ranunculales; family Papaveraceae; genus Papaver; species Papaver nudicaule. Next base: position 13,895 of record JAJJMA010303386.1, on the reverse strand, counting down.
CATCTCAACGAGAAGGTTGCAGGAAGTTGGAACCTGTGTGGGATGGCCCTTATGTCGTCAAAAGAGTGGCTGGACCAGGAGCGTATATACTAATTGATGAACATGGCGTACAACTTGAACACCCTTGGAACGCCAGGTTCCTTAAGAAGTACTATCCTTGAGGGATACCATGTAAAATCCGAAGTCTTGGGCGGGCATAATACCCAAGAAATCTTATTAGCTTGTGTAAAATAGCAGCAAATAAGATCCGGGGACGTAGGTTTGCTATCATGCGCCGAACCCCGTTAACAAATCATCGAGTCATTTGCACTTTCACTCACTGAGTAATCTAACTCCAGTGATAGATAGAATTCTAAAGCTCCAAGAGCAAAACAGCTGAGGCAAAATACTCAGCCGTCGGCTATAAAAGCCCAATGCAGAGGCACAAATGCCCAAGGCAAAAAATGCCATACAAAACCCTGATCAGGTACTAAGGCCAAGTGCCATCTTTAAAGGCAAAACGCCCAAATCAATAAATTAACTAAGAGCCAAGATCTCTTATGCAGAAGACTTACTTCCATCGAGTGAAAGCCCTTATCGTAACTGTTAGTCCGACCCAGGCTAGTTGTAAGGCCAGCCGTGTTACTTGTTGATCTGTAAGTGTTTGTAAGGAAATAAGGTCCCCTTTTGCTGTAGCATCACATTGGCGGTTCCGCTGGTGTGCTAATCCGTCTAAGCCATAGCATCACTCCTGGCGGAGTGTATTGAAGTCTATGAGGGCAACCCATTCTACTTATATTAGATCGCCGACGGGCACAAGTAATGGTTACGGCTGGGTTCTACCCTGTTGCTCTGGGAAATTGTTAGTTCAATTTATAAGATATTGTTGGCGGTAACGAGGGCCAGGGCTTCACTCCTTGGAAAGTTAGCTCTTGCAAGACAAGATGAAAATGAGCAAATATGCTTCTAAGTATGCACAGGGAAAATTGCATATGGGAAACAGATGTCAGTAGACATAAAAACAAGCATCCATATATCAAGGATAACAAGAAAATGGTTCATTAAAAGAAAACCTACTAAAACAACATTCAAAAGGAAATAGTCCACTACAAGAAGACCAGAGGTAATAAGAAGAATGCAAAAACTAAAGGAAACAACAATCTATCTACCCCAGCATCTAGAAAGAAGAAGTAAAGTTACTCTAACACCTAGGATCCGCAAAAGGACTCTTGGGAGTAGAGGGCTTGTCCTGATCATGGTCGCCAAGAAGATCGGCGCCTATGTCGCCTGTCCCGCTATCATCAGGATGACAAACATTTTCAACAGTTCCAGCAACATTTTCAACAGTTCCAGCAACATTTGGCTCGCCAAGATTTCCCGTGCCTTGCCCGCCGAGCTCTCCAGTGTTCTGCTCGTCAACCTCAATAACTACCTCTGCGCTTTGCTCGGCGACTGGTTGACTAGCATTAACAGTCGCCGTTCCTGAAGCCTGCCATCCAACCTTTCCAGCAAAAACAACAAGGGAGAGATTTTGTCCCTTAGGAATTGCATTTTCAGCTTCATCTTCTGAGCTTTCTTCCTCAGACCACTGCTCCTCTTCCTCCTCTTCTTCATTTCCTTCCTCAGCCTCTTCTTCATTTTCTTCTGCAATCAGCACCTCTTTGCCTTTGGCAGCTGTCCTCTCTTGCTCGGCGAGTTGTTCTGGAGTGAGACGTATGTAGGCTGAGGGAATCTCCACATTAAGCTGAGGCAAGAATTTGTAAGCAAAATCCTGGGCTCCGACAAAGGCAGCTTTGACAACATCAGCTTTGTGACGCTTCTCCCAGTATTGTGCATCGTCCTTGACCTCGGCGAGCTCAATCTCGAGACCATCTCGGGCACTCTCCAACTCTTGAATCTTACCAGCACAAGAGGCATGGTCAAGAAGTTGCTTGTTCAGGTCAGCAAGTCGGCCAGCACAGGAATCATGCTCTTTGAGCTTCTCAGACAGCTCCTCTATCTTGCTGGGGCAAGACTTGTGCTCCTTAAGTTGATCAGAAAGGTCTTGGACCTTTTTCTCCAGTTCATGACAACCTTTGATGACTTCCTCATTCTGGACTGCTTCGTTTCTTAGCCTCTGAATGGTTGCTGAGGCAGAGAGAAAGAATGATATGATGAGAAAAATGGAATATAAACATAAGCATGATAAACGTGAGCAAATCCTACGAAAGCTACCTTCTAGGCTGCGTACATGATCTCGCATACCCTCTTGTGCTTCCCTAAACTGAGTCATATGAAACTCGAAGTTTTCGTTAGCACACGGACCTAACATTTGTTCTATTCGGCGATGTTGGTCAGAGCATTGTTGATATAACTCAATTGCCAAGGTTTCCTGTCTCGCCGCTGAATCTTTCCAACGTCGAATTTGAAACTCGGCGAGTTCTTTTTCGGTAGTCAAGCTAATAATCTGAGAAGCTAACTTGTCAGCCCTGGATTTCTCTTCTTTCCAAAGAAAGGAAGCTCGCTTATGACTTGTCTCGGCCTCTACCTTGGCAGCTTGAGCTAGTTCTTCTCGGCGGAGTGCCTCATCTCGTTGGCTAATCATTTGGCCTAATTCGGAGCGAGCAGCTTGATAAGTATTACAGAGATTTCTTATAATATCAACGTCCTGATCCAACTCTCGGCGACACCATTTAATGTCCTTTTGGAAGGCGAATAGTTGACTACACTGCTTAAGGTTGCTAGTACTAAGTCTCTCGATTTCAGAATCAGCTCGCCTAAGCCTATCGTCATCAAAGGAATGGCAACCTTGGAGGGCAGGAAATCTAAGGGTCGGCGAAAGAAGCGAAACAAAGAAGAATAACACAAGCAACAAAAAGACATGGAGAAACTTACCCTGTTGAGTAGTGACTGTTAGGCTCCTGTCTCGAGTCTCCTTCTTTAACCTTTCAACCTCTTGACCACGCACTGTGGCCTCATGTTTCAACTGGCTGACTTGATTCCTAAGGTTAATATTCTGACGACCAAGTCCTTCAAGGGCCGAGCCAACGCTCAAGCAGTGGTGAAAGTGCTAAGGAACACATGCAGTAAGCATAAGTCTCAAAGGATGGCAAAAGCTAGTCATAATACAATTTCACAAAAATACTCACCATGTTGAACAGGTTGAAATGTTCCTGATAAGGAATGACCTCGGCGGCTGTATGAAACTTGGGGTGATGCACAAACCCAGGGCGACTATACTGAGCCAAGGTCTCATAGTACTCATGGTCTGTGCAGTCATCCGCCACACTAAGCTTATCGAAAGCCTCGGCGAGCATGTTGGGAGCAGTCACTTGCAGACATCCAGGTCCCTTCTCAGGCTGAGGAACAAGAGGATGCCGAGGCATCCTATCAAGAACAACTAGGCCAGCGAGATGTGGCTCAAGTACTGAAGCAGAAGGAGTATGTTGAACAGATGGGATCTGCGGATGCTCCGAGGAAGAAGAGGGCACGGAAGTATCTCGACCGCCAGAAATGTTGAGCTGATCCAGATCCATATCGAGATGATCATTAGTCTTGGGATATGTCTCCGAGTCAAGATGCATGTCTCCTGTATTTTCAGTAGCAGGAGGATCAGTGGAACCATTCTTGGCAGATTGCTCGGTGAGAGCATTAGAGTTATCCACCAAAGGCTGATCGACGAGCATGCTGGAGTGGTCGCCGACAAGCTCTGGATTTTCCTGAATAGGAATAGTTTCCTTGACAGGAGAAGAAGGAACTGATGGAGGAGGCAGATTCGTAGCAGCTAATTGGCGAAGTTCTTCATCCTCTTCGGCGGGAGACGGCCTAGATTTCTTGGGGCGCTGCAAATTGAATATCATCAAAGATACATCTATCAGATCTCGGAACAAGCAGAGGCAAATATAGATATATATTTTAAAAATATATTGGCACATATTTTTAAAATAAGTTTAAGTAAAATGCTTGTTTCAAGATCTTCAGTTGGATCTTTGCCAACACCAAAGTAACTCTAGCAAGAACATAGATATATATTTACCTGAGAGACACCAGCGGCAGTAGTATCTTCTCGCCCCCTCTTTTTCCCAGCAGCAGCATCAGCCGAAAGTTTGATGTAGCCTTTATCCTCCGTCCTGAGGAATTTGCCATTCTCATCCTTGGCATATTTATCAGCATCAGGCCAGACTACGTTCCAGAAAGTATGCTTGGCAAGAGAGGCATGCTCAGGCAAAAAAGATTCTCGGATCTTGGTCTTGTCATCATCTTCCCTGTCTCGTTGACGGTCCTTGGTAACTAGACAGGGAAGATTGGAGAAGTCGCCCTCAGAGCTGTGACGAACGGATGGTTTGTCCTTAGTACTTGTGATCTCGACGTAGGCGAGTAACAAGTCTGCAGCCTTTATCTTTGGGGCAAATCTAATAGCCCAGGGATCGGTTTTTCTGTTGCAAGAAGCCACAGAATATTGTTCAAGAAATTTTTCCACAGTAAACTCTTCAGGCTTGTGAGCCTTCAGGTCGGCGAGCGAGGGATAGTTTGTTTTGCCCTCTCGGCGCAGGCTCCATTCAGTCATCACTCGGATAGCATTACCCGTTAGTTGGAAGGGACTTCTGTTAATCGCCGCAAGAAGATCGACGATAAAAGTGTTGTTTGGATTGTACAGAGGGAAAGTTAGCCCAGCTTTTAGTTGACCAAAAGCAACAGCAGCCCAAGTATTGCTTGTCTCGGATCGAAGAAGATCGTCGACGGATAATAGATCAGATGCTTTCTGTGTCTCAGGGAGAGAATGGATCTTGGGATTAAGAAATTCTACCTTGTAATGGGCACAGTAGCCAGGCCAATTAGTTTTCCAGTTTGGCACCTTGGGGTCAGAAGACTTTGTTTTGCTAGCTGTGCTCTTAGACTTGGAGGGTTTTGGAGCCATTAAAGCAGCTTAAAGATTGCCGGAGAAGATGAAGATTGGTGGTTTCAGGTGGTGGTTAGCCGGAAAAGATGAAGAATGGTGGTTGTTGGTGACGGAAAGTGGAGAAAAAGGGATCTGAAGCAGGAATCAGTGTAAAGAGAAGAGGAAATCGTTGTGAAGCAAAGGAAAAGAAAGAAGAAACAGCAGAAAAGAAAATCTTAAGATGGAGAGGGAGAAGAAAGAAGATGAAAGTTTTGAATGCAGCAGCAGAAAGATTAGGGTTTTGAGAAAAAACTCGTAAAGAAGAAAGCAGGTGTGGAGCCGAGTATTTATATGAGTTTAGAGAAGAGTAACCGGCGATAACGGTTATGCGTTATGGTGGAGTAATGGAAGTAATGGGCGAAAACGGTTACCAGTCGTAAAGTGAAGCTACGCATGGAAGACACGTGGAGTAACTGATGCATGCTAGCGGACGTGTGGCGTAAAAAAAGGCTAGTGGTGAACGTGGGGCGGTATTTTCGGCGAGTATTATGGTTTCATCCCCGGCGACTGAAGTCTTAGGAGATGAAAGAGGCAAAATGTAAGGGTAGAAAATACCTATCCGATATAAAAGCATCATAGAGGGGCTGTGGTATAAAAAGGATGCAGCCGAGATGTCCTGGATCAACGAGTAACAAAGACCGGCGATATAAGAATGAGCGAGTATGGTACCAACGAGTAGGGTATCAGTGAGTAAGGTGCCAACGAGTGAAAGACCTGTCGCCAATTGTTAGGTGATAGTTAGGTGATAATTAGGTGAGCATTTAAGAGAAGTCAGAACGGATATATTGTCAGGTTGACTGGTTGACTCAGTAGGGGATGCGTCATCAACCTTATCTCCAAGAAGATTCTCTCGTTGATGTTTACTAAGTATGAAATGAGCTCGCCGATATATAGGTGTCGGCGAGTCGTGACAAATAGTGTCAGTCTAACTTTGTTTGTATTAGCTGTTTACCACTATGTAAAAGGCTTATAAATAGCCAACTAACCCACAGAGAAAGGGGTTGGACACATTTGGGATTGGTCTGGAGAGAGGAAAAGTATCCTACTTGCTCTCTACAGCCCAAGACTAAAGTCAGGGTTCTTGCTTAAGGAACAAAACATAGAGATTAGCAAGGTAATGGAGTGTTGTAATCATACTTATAATAGTGGAAACCTTGGATGTAGTCCTTTCTTATGGGCGAACCAAGTAAATCAGCTTGTCAAGTATCTCTAACTCTATCTCCTTTATATTTCTTATGACATTGATATGGATGTATGCTTTGGGAATGATTGTGTGTATGTTGGTGTATCATATTAGGGTGTACTGTGTAAGATCTAACCATTGGGATTTTACACAGTTACACACTATTTCAAAAGAGATCACATTGCAGGCCTAAGTAGCATTTATTGGGATATAAATAAGTGGGTGAACCAAATCTTGATGGCCAACAAGATTCTGATATGAAGGACATTCGCGACAACGCTACCATGATACCAACTGGTGCAATCATGTTTCATAGGGATTAAGAGATCTCTTTTAGCAAATGGAACCTAGCTTTCGGTATCAACCGTTGCAATCATCTTCGATGATTCTTTACTTCCGTCTCCTCTCTCTCAGTTTAATTTGTAAACTAGATTACTGCTGCAGCAGTGGGCGGCCGACCGAGAACCGAATTCTTTTTCTTTTTCCGTGATGGTTTTCGTTTTTTATGTGTTCCAATTGGCAGTTATATACTACCTCCGTTCCACTTTAACATTTTATCTTCTATGATATGTTTTTTAAACTAAAATGCAAAGATTTTGTCAAAAATTTTGTAGAAAAATATCAATTTTAACAAGTATAAGCAAACATATGAAAACCATAATATTGCATCTAAACTGGAACGGAGGGAGTATATTTAATCTCCGGTTTCTTTTTACATTTCTTTTAGTGCGGTTCTATACTTATTAAGAAAGTGTTGATGACCCCTAAGAAAAAATCCATCATTAGCTCTAAAATGGAAGAAAATAAAGCTTCAATTGACACATCCTTGCATGTGATCACATGTGATGGTGAAAAATAAAGTGCTCCATTTTTAGCGTATACAAAACTCGAGGTGCCAGTTTACATTCCATCCACGTCCACTTATGCTAGTGCATGACCACCAAGTGGCTGAGATTGCATAGGTCTTCAAAGGCAATTTTGCCAGAATAAAACCCGGCCAAACAGAATTCGCTTTACTTCTCTCTCAGTTTCCTTCTGCCTCTTTTTCCTTTGTTCTCTCTTGAAAATTGCAGTCTACCAAATAATTGCAATACATCATCATGAAATAAGCATTCTTCATATCCCATAACTAAGTTTCCAATTCAATGTAACTGTTGAATTTATTTAGTTTCAAAAATTATGAGCTTCAATGGTGAAATGCAAGGATTTGGAGAGAACATTCCAGAAAATAGAATAATCAATAATTTCTACCCGGTTCTGTCCAGTTCAAAACCCACACGAATAATTCTGAATAATTAAAATGCAAATTGATTTTTACTTTTGAGAGAATGATTCTCCTTATTTTCTTATGGGGTTTTCAGCACTTTGTCTCCGTATGATCACACGGTTTGATAATGGCGGTGGTGTTGACGTTGAAATTGAGGTATGGGTTTATTTTGTGGGTCAAGTTTTGTTTTGGGTTTCTGGTCCGGTTTCAGATTTCAGGGGACCCATAACCCGTCTTCTTTACCGAAGTTGAAGAACCGAACAACTCTGTTTTTTCTGATTGATTGTGTAACTCTGTTTTTTTTTTTTTGCAGATCAAATTCATTGTAATCATACTGTATTATGGATAAAATTAGTGAATTGGGTAGTATTGAATGCCTTTTTATTTGCGATATGGGTACAAATTGATTGTGATTAGGCAGATTTGATAAATTTGATAACAAAACTGGAAATTGGCATCATTTTTATTTTTCGATTCGATCGAATTATCGATTGTTACAAATCGTTTTGAATCATTGGAATGCAATTGATAAGAATCATAACAGATAGGTTTGAGTTTTAATGAAAGATGGAGGAGAAAAACTCAAAATCGATCAAATTTTGATCGGATTGAAGAAAAAAATTGAATTTGAAAAACTGGTGACAATAAAACGGGACTGACAGATTTCATACAACCATCCTATAAAGGCCTCCTTAACAGTCGGCCAACTAGAGGTATTTGTATAGAGATTTTCATTTTTCTATTTCAGGAGAAGGTTTTTTTTCTTTTCTTTTCTTTTGCAGATTTATCAGAGTTTGTTAAATGGGTCGCCCGAGATTCTGCGTGTTTTACCGTTTAATACACCACATTTTCATTTCTAATATCTCGCCATCTTAACCGTGCAATAGGTTCAGATCTAAGGGTTAGGAAATGTTAACAGATTATTGGGTCAACGTGTTGACTTGACAGTCAACGTCAAATGTAGGTACCATCCCTTAATTTTTAAAGTATTAGGTACCAAAGTCGGTTATTGGTCATTTACTGGGTACCATCGGTTAAATAGCCCTATTAATAATTGGCTTAGCAACCAGCAGAATGGGTGTGTGATCAGAACCCACTCTAACCAAGTGCTTCACTATAGCATTTGGAAAAACCTCACACCAATTAATAGAAGCAAGGACTCTATCTATCATTTCTTTAATGTTCTCATTTCTTTTTCTGTTGTTGGACCAAGTAAAGGGAATTTCTTAAAAAATCTTAAGTCCATTAAAACTAAGTTCTGAATTGCAGCATTAATGAACTGGTTAGCGCCAGAGGAACTTTGGTTACCTCCTTGATTTTCATTTATGTGCAAAATAAACTTTAAATCACCAATAATAACTAAAGGTTTATTATTATTGGCATAAAAGGAGCTAATCTTGTCCCACTGATCCATTTTATCAGAGGAATTAAGAGCTCCATACATGCAAATTAGGTTCCATGAATTATTAAAGCTATCTATCACTTCAAAAAAGCGCAAATTGTGTTGGAAAGAAATACAGCTAACCTTAATGTTGTTGTGCCAAGCCATTAAAAGACCACCTGATAAACCTCTTTTAGGGACTACAAACCAATCGTAAAATTTCATTTTTCTTGCAACTTTTTCCATGTTCTCTACAGTAGCTCTAGTTTCAGAAAGAAAAATCATATCTGGATCATTAACTTTTATCAAATATGAAAAATGGTTATGTGTAATAGGGGGGCCTAATCCTTGAACATTCTAAGATAGTAACCTCATGTTTAGAGCAAGAGGGAAAGCACACTTAATTAAGATAGATAAACGCATAGCAAGACAAAACAGGATATAAAAACTATAACTAATGAAACAAAGAAACATGATAGTAGCAAAACAAATCAATAAAGTAAAAATATGACTCCAGAGAAGAACTGACTTATGGTAGCAATTAAGACTAAGAATATAGAAAGTGAGTGTTAATACACAATTTCGGATTAACACGTGGCGTCATCTACAAGGACCATACACAAAAACGTCGTGGGTCGTGAAGGATAGAAACGCACCCCGGAGAACTTTATCTCACCACGAGATGATGAAAACCAAGGGTAGAGATCGAAGGGTCAGCAACCTATGATAATAGGCACAGGCAGGCACGCAAGGCAGCAGTCACACCCGATAATCATCGTTGCAAATATCCCCGAGATACCTTCGTCGGCTCTCTTGTCAATGATCTCAGAGATGTCTTCGTCTTCGTTGACGTTGATAATCCTTGCAATACCTTCGCCTTTGTTATTATAGATAGTCCTCGTTGTCGATAATCCATGACATACCTTCGTCGGCTGTCTTGTCAATGATCTCAAATATGTCTTCGTCTTAATTGACATTGATAATCCTTGCAACACCTTTGCCTTCGTTATTATAAATAGTCTTCGTTGTCGATAATCCCCGAGATACCTTCGTCAGCTGTCTTGTTAGTGATCCCAGGGATATCTTTGTATTCACTGATGTGATAATCCCCGAGATATCTTCGTCACTGTTGATGTTGATAATCCTCGAGATATGTTCGTCGTCGGTCTTCTAGATGATCCCTGAGATGCCTTCCTCTTCGTTGATGTTGATAATCCCCGAAATATCTTCGTTGTCGGTCTTGTAGATGATCCCCGAGATGTCTTCGTCTTCGTTGATGTTGATAATCCCCGATATATCTTCGTTGCCGGTCTTGTAGATGATCCCCGAGATGTCTTCGTCTTCGTTGATGTTGATAATCCCCGGGATATCTTCGTTGTCGGTCTTGTAGATGATCCCCGAGATGTCTTCGTCTTTGTTGATTTTGGTCATTTTGTAGAGTCTTCACGGAGGGGGTACTCGACTTTGACAACGCCATGATCTTCGTGCTTAACTATGATGAGTGTCTGTCCGGTATTCGGCCTTGCTAAATGCATAGATCGGGGGTCTGCTACTGTGTTATTCATAGCTTCGTTCTTGTAGAAGTGTGCGCTTGTTCAGGTCCTTGTTGAGAAAAAGACTTCGGTTTTTGTTGTGGAGCTTTGATCTTGTTTCTGGGATGAGAAGCATATGTCTTTATATCTTCTCCACCTAGGGTACCTTCGTTGGAGATGACCGTGCTTGGTACTTTTGCTTCATGTGTTTCAAAATTAAAAGTAAAGTGGTCTTCTGTACGACCGTACATGTCAGTGAATAAAATACTAAAAGTTATGAAAAAAAGTGACTTTTTTTAAATGACAACCTGGAAATGTCAGATCTATCAACCTTTTCATTTTTAAAAGGAGAAATTTTTACGAAATGTCTAATCATGATTTTACCCTTAAACCAACCCTATTTCCTCTTCTTGTAACTGAAGCAATACTCGCACGGCCATTTCTTGGTTTAGGCGAGTCTTGTTCGATCTTGACCACTCGAATACCATTAATACTTCATACTTTACCCCTCAGATTCTCTTTATTGTTTTACACCTAAAACAATAGCATGATCACACGAAATCCGCATTTCTGCACGAGATATCAAAACATCAAACGGGGGATAACTTTAGCGTACTGGTCTGGCGGTCTACGACAGTTAGAAAGAAATTGATGGAGATGGTGGGCAGTTACGAAAGTCGGTGCAAAGTGGACATGTTCTACACAACTCTAGCAGTTACAGGAACGAACTCATGTTTTCCACTTCTCAACTCTTCCATGACTTCCACCTCATCTGTCGAGAGATCAGGGTAAGTTCAACACTATGAATAGAGGCCTCCTCTATTTTCCAAGGCAGAACACAAGAACCTCAGAACATGAGAATACCTGCACCAGAAAATCAGATTCTGAGTATTCAACACACTTCTAGTCTTAGAGATTTTCATTCACACCTACGACTGAGATCTTGAACCTTTACACCCAGAAACACACATTCTTCTCAAAGAATCAACCTGATCTAATTTCTTTCACTGTTTCCCTCCCTAGATAAACCTTTATCCTCTTTGTGACCGAAGCAAGGCTTGAACAGCCATTGACTTGGCTTAGGCTAGTCTTGTTCGATTTTGATCTCGAACATTAAAATTACTCATTTGCAGTACAGTGTTTTTTCACGTAAAAACATTTGGCGACCACAGTGGGAGATCAATCTCGCGGTTTCAGAAAAATTCTCTCAAAAATGGTTGAACTCAGGTCAGGGTCAGACACCAAGAATTCCAACTCTTCAACTGATGGTGGTGCGACTTCCAGCACAACACCTATCAATTCATCCATACCCAGTGCCACGCCCAAGGTCCAAACCACTCATGGCGGTACCCCTGCAATGCCTGCCGTTCCAGCGGCTCCTGTCATCCCAACAAATCCTGAAGCTCCGGTTAGCACACCTGGTAGTAACCCTTATTCCTCGATCAGAATCAATGATACCACCGAAAGGGGAAAAAGAGTGTCGATAGGATTACCCAATGAGGAATTAGCCAAACGACAAGACGATATTGCAGAAGGCCAAATCAAGATGTTCGATACGCAAATTGAAGTCTTGGCTTATCTCAAAATTCTAAGCTAAGCTATCATCGATTTCACAGACCAAGGAAACTCCTAGGACCGATGCTGGCGCTAACTCCGCTATGATCCATATTCGGGATGATGAGACAATTCCTATTCGAGCAGAGCCTTAACAGGAGAAAGAGTCGCGACCCAGATATGTCACTACAGGATTTAGACAGGCTACTGCAAAGTCGGAAGAAAGCGACAGCGTTGCCCGTTCACCAGCATCGACTCCCATATCCAAGTCGGTGATTGTGAACTCATGTATAAAAAACAACATCGCACAAGAGGAGGACAGACCCCGATAGGGGAAAATATGGTTTTATTGCTTTGTTTGCTTCTCATATTTTTCATGGCTTTTGAGAAAGCCATATCTTGCTAGAATTTTTGTTAGTGTGAAAGGATGAAGTTGTAGAGATTTTCTTGTGTTCTTCAACAATGGGTTATCAATAATAAGTGCTTAATTCATGTTTGTGTTTCTCTTTCGATGTTTTACTCTCTATATGATTTTTCATGTTCTATGCTATATAGTCCATCGTTAGGTTGTTAAAAGAACTCATCGAACCTCGAAATATTCGTTTTATGAATTTCCTTTGACTAGTTATGCCAAGTATATCTAGTGCATATGAATTCTATCTTAGGTTGAGAACAAACAATTCTGATTTGCATCTTTGATGATACTCTTGTAATCGAGTACAAGTAAACCCCCTGCAACGGATTCCCGAAATCTTAACTTTTTCACAACCTTGATTTCATCTTTATTGACTTCTCGCTCTCGTATTCTATATTCTATATATTTATAAATTCTACAACAGTATCTCAAACACTCTCTGTGGGATAACCCGTACTTGTCGTTGTCTACATCTTCGACACCGTGCAATTGCGGTATTACAAGAGTCGGTTTTCTGACTGATCAAGCTTTTGGCGTCGTTGCCGGGAAGTGGCTTGAAGATACACTAGTAGAAACATTGTTGTTATGGATTTTTATCGAGATGATTCATCGTCGAAACAGTCTTTGGGAAAATATATGTATGGTTCACGGTACAAGGATATTTTGGAACAAAAGCGTCCTAGGTATGGAAATTCTGATCAACGTTACTTTGAATCTGATGATTCATCGTCGAAACAGTCGGTTTTCTCAACTATTTCTCTTACTGTTAGTATTAGCAATTGAAGCAAATTAGTCTTACCACATTCTCGATCAAATAGATTTAAACACTAGGAGAGGATTAGTATATCAAAGCTAGGTCTAATTATCTCTTAGATCACAGGACTAACACCGGATAATAGGTGAAGGTATGATCTAAAATAATATCGTATCTTCATTTGGCGCCGACTAAGCTTGAATTCTTGTTTTCAAAGATATTTCCACTGATTTTAGTTAAATTTCAAGGTTAACGACTGTTTTCTATGCATTTATTTCTGATTTTAATCATTTCTAGTTATCCAAAATTTTAACGGTAAATGAGAATTTCAAAACTAAATTTTCAGATTTAGAAAATTATAAGTTTTAATCAGAGATTTGCATTAGTATATACTTTTAGAATAAAATTTTTCATTTATTAGATAGATAATAATAAATTGCAAGATTGATTTCATAATTTTAATGTTTTCCATGAGAAACAAACCGACGAACAAACCGAGAAAGTTAAAGAAATAAACGGAAATGAAGAATTAAAGATGTGATCTACTCATAAAAGATGTCAGATCTAAAAGTAACAAAAATCAGGGAAGTTTTCTCAAATTCAAATTCAGCAAAATATAAATTCATGATTAAGATTTAAAACTGCTTATTTTTATTCTACATGATTAGATTAAGGAAATTACTGCACGATTTGAAGTTTTTCTTTAAATTTCAGTCAGCATTGATTACATTATCCAATTCACTTAAGTTTTTTATTTAGCGAATTCACAGTTCAAAAACCTAGATCTGTAGAACTTACGATGATACACATAGTACAGTACCTGTTATAGTTGAATTCAACCTAAGTCCATGTTGTTTCAATAAAGCTACATAAAATGTCTTTAGAACGTGAGTATATATCGGAATCTAAACA
>JAJJMA010303379.1:0-10574 GCA_023529015.1 Papaver nudicaule | reverse complement strand
AGAGAAACCGACACTTGTCAGGTCAAGAGAGGGTTAAGACAGCTAATGACAGCTCAGAGAATTTCATTCTCTAACATAATGCTTCTAGTTACCATCGATGTCGAAAGACCGGTCGAGTGTGATAAATTAGATCTAGTCCATGAAGTCAAAAGCCGGATGATCACAAAACCAAAACATTGTGTTGCCATGCATACAAGATTGACAGCAACTGGCCATTGACAACAATAGCCGGACGTAATGTATCCTTTAAGGCAAAAAGCAATTACCCCATAATAATGAAACCAAACATCTTCTTCATCCTGCCAGAGCTTCATATGATTGATACTAATCCATGGTAGACCTTCAAATTTCATGAGTTGAAATAGTAGTTGAACTCATCGATTCTCTGTCTGCCATTGTATCTGTTTTTCTAAAAATTGAAATATAAAAAAGTCCATAACAGAATGCCACCTGTCCCGAAGCAGAGAAACTCTGTCCCACTAAAATTGTTAAGTATTTGTAGTTTCGAGCATGGGTGGGGACCATAGAGAACCACTTGTGAAAGTCCTGAACCGTTTCTAACTCGGCGGAATTCTGAATCGAGTCGAACTAATATAACTCTCTGTACTGAGTCCCAACAGACCGATTCTGCAAATTCCTAGCATCCCCGAGTTTTTTCCATTAGAGAGGAGAAACCAAAGAACTCCTGGAGGTTTGATAAACTTTGTCCAAACAATACAAGGAGTTGTTTCTCCCAGGATGGATTTGCATGATTCATAAAAGTACCGTGGGTGACAAGCAGTCTCTGAAAATCCCGTTGAACGAAATCATACCGATTAGCTCTATAATTGACGTGTGTCGGTATAAAATCTGCTTAAAGAGATTATACCTAACAGCCAAGAAATTACCACGCGCATTTACAGATTTGGAGAATTATTCCCGCAATTTAACATAATAACGAGACAAGCTAATAACAATATTATCGAGATGGACTACACATATTCGAAGAAGGGATGAAGATTAGAGCATTTATTTAACAAAGCATTTCTCTGATTACAACTACATTGGATTATGAGCTGAAAGACCTGAGGAGATGGATACTAACTTAATCCCACTCAAACGTCCCAAGCTCGCCTTTTATAGGACGAGCTACGAGTGGATTACAGCTAATATGACAAAATATATAATCGTGGTGTCAGAGGTTGTCGAGTAAGTCGGTGGCCTTCGAAAAGTCTTCGATGTTGTTGTTATCTCGATATCCTTTCTTCGAGATCTTCAGTAGGAGGCTACGAGTTTCCTGGTGTCAAGCTCTCCTTCTTTGATGTCTTCCAAGTTGTTTCCCACTTTACGCGCATCTTTCCAGATATTCGATAGTGCATGACAACTCACTGATGTGTGAGATCCTCTCGAGTTCTATTCCATGCTACGTAGTTCTTCACTTGTTATCATACTTCTGCTTCCTGATCCTGACATGTGTCTCGATGGTTTTATCCCCCCTACAGTTTGCCTCTTTCCTTGTTCGAAGATCGGAAATGTTCGAGGAAGGAAACTTCTAGTGTTCCATATTCCCAGACACGTGTCCAGTCCTTAATTATCCAACTGCCACAGTAACTTTGAATGTTTTCGAAACTGTCGCCCCCCCTTTTCACCTTTTAACCTACTGTGCCGGTCTTAGGTTTATTTTATTTAAACCCATTTTCTCTCTCCTTTACAACTTTACTTCTCTTTGAAATTTTCCGCCTGCAAAAAAATCTTGAGACCTTCAAGTTCTTCCTTGTAGCCTTTCTTTCTTTCTCTGTATTTTAAATCATGGTAAGTTTATCTTGGATCTCCTTTCTTTGCGATAGTTTCTTAATTTTTAATTTATACTGACTTCCCTTTCGGATTTCTACTCCTGTATTCAGGCCCCTAAGAAGAACGTTGTTCCCAAAGGAAATATTGTTCCCGCAAAGGTAGTGGATCCAAAACTTAGTTGGGAAGACAGGGTAGGGCTTCTTGGATTTAATATGAAGCTTTTACCTTGTACAGAGTTTGATAAAAAGGTCACCTTCTCTCCTGAGCTTATTATCAAGCATGATTGTAATAACAGACGGATTATAGTTACCGGCGAGCAGTTGGGCGCCAGACTTCTCATTCTTTTGTATAATCCATAAAATCCCTTGTTTTACGAGATTTACTCTCGAATCATTCCTCCTCTCAGCGTGATGCAGTTAAATGGCAATTCTGTTTGGATGATTAGTGAATGGGTGGCTCGCTCTCGGAAAGGAGATCGAATTATTACGAAGAGTTTCCGGAGGATTCGAAACCTCCTAAATTTTGGACTGCTGATAATTTCTTCAAGCATTACAAGGTTGAAAAATGCTTGCTTAAGGAAGCTGCTCCCTGGGGGGTGAGGTTCGGAAAGGTACTGAACGTGGCGCATGTTCTTTATGACGTAGATCCCACCAAGTCTACTACGAAATGACTTTTTCGTCATTCCAATGACGATGTGTGGTGTATGAAGCTTGTTCTTATCGAAGGCCCTATTCTTTACGGTTATGCCGATGAAGAAAATAGGATTGAACGAAAAGGTTTCGAGAGCGGTCACTCATTCCCGGTTGTTGAGTATTATAATATGCATTTTTTCTGAGAAGGAACAGAAGGAATCTCAAGATAAAATTGCTACTTACAAAGCAAAGGTATGCTACTTTATTTTTTAGCATCCTTGTTTTTCTGGAATTATTTTCTTACACCGTACTCTTTTTTAGAAGGAACAAGAGAGGCTGAACAGAATGCATAACCATGAGCATGGTGAAGAGTCGAAGAAAAGAAAAAGGCAGTCGAATCAAGCCAATGCTGAAAAGGGGGCAAGTGGTCAGGTAACAAACACAACTTGCCTCAGCTAGCTATGGGTATGAATACCTGCCTATGTTTGTTTCCTGACGAATAGGCTGCTTTTCAGCAGGACGAGATGATTACGGGTGGTCAGGGGTGATGGAGTTTTGTATTGACGAATAGGCTGCTTTTCAGCAGAACGTAAGAAAGTTGCAAAAGGGGGTATGGGGAAAGAGATAATACCGAAGGCGGTTTTTTCGAAAGTGGCTTCTTCGAAGAGATACTCTACCAGGGCTGCTGCTAAAGAGGTAGAGGGTCCCTCGAATGCAGCCATCAAGAAAGTTGAAGACGAAAAAACCGAGGATGATGAGGATGTCCTTCATCATTCGAAAAAAAAAAGGTAAAGGGATCTCCTTTTCATATGTGGGCACCCGATATCTATGAGGGTTCACCCACCCCGGTGACATCATTCCTTTCTATTGCGCCTAAAATCTCTATTTCTGCAAATATGTCACGTCTTTCTATTTATGGTTCTTATGGAGCTACATTGCAACAAATCTTCTTTTTCTGCAGCATTGCTTCTATGATCTTAGGAGCACTGGCCGCCATGGCCCAAACGAAAGTAAAAAGACTTCTAGCTCATAGTTCGATTGGACATGTAGGTTATATTTGTACTGGTTTCTCATGTGGAACCATAGAAGGAATTCAATCACTACTAATCCATCAGTGGGTATGTTTGATTTTATCAATATATTTGTAAGAATTATCAATACAGAATACAGGTTGACTAATTTACCCGTCCATTTCTGGCATTTGGAGATCCATAAAACAAGCACCAAATACGTGGGGTGGCTGGAGCATTTTAACAGCAGCCTTCCCACTCCTCTCCCCTCGAGCATCCTTCGAAGAAATCGTTGCCAAAAGCTTCTCGAAATGATGGTGATACCACAAATAAGCCTACTGCCTCTGTCACCATGGGTGTCTCGTCTGCCTCAGCCGCTGAATTTGAATCAAATATTCTCCATTCTGGCGTAAATTTGGATGTGTATGGTACGAACTGCGAGTTGATTGATGCCTCCGAACTATGGCAATCCGTACATTCTTCTGGTGGTCCTTCGGTTCCTACAAGCTTTTCTCGCAGATCCTACTCCGAGGAAGAGATACAGTATATCGAAGTGTGAAATCATTCTTTATTCGAATATTGATATCGAAGTACATCATTTTCATGAATAATATTTTCGTATATATTTCGCATTTCATGCATTTCCGAGCCCTACTCCGCCTTCATCGAGCAACTTGTATGCCCCTTTCCCTGCTACTTGTTGTACTTCGAAGGTTCCCTCCCATATGGGTTCTAATTTTCTTGGTAGGGTGGGATTTCTCGCAGCACCAACTTGCCTTGTGGAATTCCCTTTTTGTTGTATCCTCGAGCTAATCCTTGCTGGTAGTTAATGATGTGTTGTAAATCATCTTTTTTTACTTCTTCGAGATCATCTAGTTTTGCATATATCAAATCGGCTATGAGGTTTTGCTCCCATGACTTATATTTATCTGTTAGTATCATGATTTCAGTAGGAAGTACTCCTTTTGTTCCATATGTAAGGTGAAATGGAGTCATCCCTGTCGCCTCTCTTCAAGATGTTCGGAATGCCTATAGTACTTTGTCCAGGTGTTTTTGTGAGGTAAGACCCTTTTCTTCAGATTATCTCCGATTGTTTTGTTTGTCGCCTCTGCCTGGCCATTGCTCTGCGGATATATCGGAGTTGAAGTTCCCAACCTTACGTTGTATTGGTTTAGCAATTCTCTAACATCTGTACTTAAAAATTCTTTTACGTTGTCCGAGACTATCTCAGCAGGAACTCCGAATCGACACAATATATTTTCCCAAAAGATAGTTAAGACATCTCTACCTGTGTGATTTTTCAGCGTTTTGGCTTCAATCCATTTCGAGAAGTAATCAGTTTCCACGATAATGTATTTTCGTTGTCCTGTCCCCTGAATGAAAGGTCCCACAATATCGACCCCCCACTTAGCGAAGGGCCATGGGCTTAATACCGAGTTTAAATTAGTTGTTGGTGCATGGATATGTCTTTTGCATTATCGTGCATGTAGGGCCAAAAATATCGTCAAGCTTTAGTTCTTTACAGCTAGATCCCTTGCTCTACTATGAGTTCCTGCCTTTCCGCTGTGTAGTCTGTCATTAGTGCGACACCATCTATTCGATTAACACATCTTAGTAGTGGACCCAAGAATGACTACCGATATAGGACTCCACTGAGGATTCTGTAGTTTGCTGATCTGATGATTATGTTATGAGCTTCAAGTGGGTTACTTGGTAATTCCTTGGTTTCCAAATACTTTCTCATTGGTACCCTCCAATCTTCGACTTCGTCTTGAATTGCCATTACGAGTTCCTCGCTTGTGTTCTCAATAGACGACTTTTGCGTACTTCCAATCTCGGGGGATATGATGTTTGGATCTGTCATTTTTGAGGCAATAAATGTCAGGGTGTCTGCATGCCTGTTATCCTTCCTGCATATGTGTCGTATTTTTAAATTTGGATATTTTTTCCATTAATCTCCTTGCCATTTTCTTGTATTTTGATAACAAGTCATTTGACTGGTAACTGCCATCGAGCTACCTGACTACGAGCTGAGAATCTATGGTTATCCTTGCCTCATGAATTTCATTTCTATCATAAGTTTTAAAGTGTGAACCATTGCTTCATACTCTGTCTCGTTATTTGTTGCTTCGAATTCTAATCGAATTGATACACTATGTGCTCCCCTTCTGGCGAAGTGAAGACTATTCCAATTCCTCGACCATCTCCGTTTACTGGCCCATCAATATATATTTCCCAGCGCCAAGGGTGACATTGCCGTAGAAGGTCTAGTGACCCATCTTCTTCCTCGATTCCTAACATTGGTTCTTCTTCGTTGTCCTCTTCGATAGGAAATTCAGCTAGAAAGTCAACTATAACTTGTGATTTTAGTACCGTGCGGATTTCGTAGACTACCTCGTACTGGCCTATTTGAGCATGCCATTTTGCAATTCTTCCAGCTGCTTGAGTGTTTTTAAGGACTGATTCAATGGGTGTTTTAGTTAGTACGATGATTCGATAAGCCTGAAAGTACGTTCTAAGCTTTTGAGTTGCCACCACCTATGCTAGTATAAGTTGTTCTAACTCAGTGTAGTTTTTCTCCGCATGGAAGAGTGTCCTGCTGATGTAATATACCGGTTTTTCTTCTTCTCAGGTGGTTACGAGTAGTGCACTAATGGCGTCCGAATTGGTTCCTATGTAGAGCCTTAAGTCTTCTTCCTTCTTTGGCTGTTGTAGGACTGTCAAACTTGCCAAGTAATTTTTGATTCCTTGAAATGCAGCTTCCCTCTCATCTGTCCATTCGAACTTTCCCCCCTTTTTTCAGAATGCTGAAAAATTCTTACATCGATCAGAGGATCGAGCGATAAATCTACTCAAGGCTGGTATCCTTTCATTCAGTTTTTGTACGTCTTTTATCGTTGTTGGCGAGGGCATTTCTCGGATTGCTTGTACCTTCAATGGGTCTTTTCATATTGATTTGACGCATCTTCTCCAGTATTTCTCGCAAATCTTCCACATGAGTTGTTGTTTTCTTACTTTTCAAGCTAGCATATCATCTACATAAGCTTCAACTGTCTTCTTCAACCAAGGATGAAAGATATTCTCCATAGCTTTCTGGTACGTGGCACCAGCGTTCTTTAAACCGAACGTCATTCGAGTGTAACAGAATAGCCCGTTGGTTGTTATGAATGTCATATGTTTTTGATCTTCTTCTGCTATGGGGATTTGATTGTATCCAAAGTAGTCGTCAATGAAACTTAGTAATTCGTGGCCTACTTTAGCATCCACCATCTGATCTATGTTTGGAGTGGGTCCTTAGGGCATGCTTTATTCAAATTGCTGAAATCAATGCAGATTTGTACTCCTTTGTTTACCTTCGGAACTATAACCATATTCGAGATCTAGTATGCATATTGAATTTTCTTGATAATTCATGTTGCAATCATCTTATTGAGTTCGGATTCCACTGCCTCCTTGTACACGTCTGCGAGCTTTCTCGGTCTTTGCTTGAATGGTCGTACCGAGGGGTTGATGTCCAAGTGATGACATGCTAAGCTTGGGTCAATTCCTGACATCTCGCTCATCCTCCATGCAAATACATCTCGATTACGCCTCGCATACCTCCTTTGCTCGATGTCCTTCTCATGACAGGTTTGTGACTCTGTGCTACCCTTGATTTCGCCTATGCCAAAATAAGTTGGGAACCTGAGTTTTTGAAGCAATGTCAAAGCCACCCCCAAGAGTCTATGCAACCATGGTCGTCCTAATATAACGTTATACGGTGACTCAATGTCCAGAACACAGAATGTTGTTTGCAGTGTCATCGATCCTACGTAAATTGGTAAAGATACATCTCCTTTTTGCTTCGAAGCTCTGCCGTTGAATCCATAGATTGTGTAGTCGGATGGTACCAGCGGAGTATCTTCGAAGAATTGTCTGTAAGCTACTCCAAAGAGAACATCGACGGAGCTTCCTGGATCAATCAATATTTTTGATAATAATTCTCTGTTTACGATTGTAGTTATCACTTATCACCAAAGGAGTGTTGCTCGAACCGTCTTCAGGAATATCTTCTGCTGAGAAAAATACTGGTTCTAACTGCCAGGGCTCAAATTTCCTCGCTTCTTCCACTAACATTATCTCTTTTCCATTTTTGTTTCTTTTATGTATTCTTCATGTTACGTTGCTTCGTGAACTAATTCCTTTTCTCAAATGTACGTACCATTGAATTGCAATGGACAGGGTGTAGGGTATCTCCGGCTTGTGATTCCAATCTCGATGCGTTACCTTGATGTCCTATATTTGTGAAAGCGACCCTGCAAGATGTAACCGACAAGTGAGGTGCACAACTGTTCTTTGTGTTCTAAGGGTCTGACGTGTATGATGTTTTTGTAACTAACTCTGCTATGGCATATTTTTCTATTTACGTACAATCCAATTAGGTTTCTGGTCTTAAGAACCTTTTATGACTATTTTCTCTAACCGCTTTGATTTGCCCAGATCTACCTTCCAAATATGGAGGTTCCAGAAAATCCATTTTTCCTAACTTTCTCGAAAAGGATACCACTATATCTAAAAGTTACATGACTACTTTTCCGATGTCCTAACAAAACTTTCGAAAAATATTTTACCAGAGTGTCGCATATTGTTGATTAACACCATGAACAAGATTCAGAGTGAACAAAATTTCCAAATAGGAATATTTTCTTTCGCTTTGTACCTAGAATGACAAGCTTTATTAGCAGTAATTTGGAAAGTAATCTTGTGTTTATGATGAAGATGGCATTTGCCCAACTTTTCCTACACAATTGAATTGAGCAAACAAATCAAAAAAGATGGAATGCACGCTAAGTGATCGCGCACGGCGCAATCACCATGAACAATACCCCAATTGGGGCGGACAAATGCTAATTGGGGCCGCCCCCTCCTAATCTGGGGCCTCCATTTGTCCGCCCCAATTGGCACTGTTCATGGTGCTCGCGCCTAATGCGAGCACTTAGCGTGCACCCAAGCACGGTTGCAAACAAATTTCGGTTTTATGTGTCTGTCCACAAAGAAAAGAAAGAAACCGGACGAAGGTGATTTGATACGGCAAGCAAGAGAGTTACTCAGTGTACCCACTCAACCCCTTTTGTCTGATTGGTCAGCCCACTCAATCAAAGCCGCAAAATCCAAAGGCCAACAAAAATCAGATTTATTATCTGCAAGTAAACAAAACCCCCAAACCCACCATTAAATCAAACCCCATAACAATGACACAAGAAACATAAAACAAAACCCTAATTTCAGATTCTTGTCAAGCAAAAATTAATGGCTGCTGCTCTATCATTCTCATTATCTTCATCGTCTTCACTCGCTTTCCCTTCCAAATTCCTCTCCAACGAACCCCGTTTCAGTATCTCTACTCCTAGTCGTACTAATTTTAATTCCTCTGTGGTAAGTAATTTCAATTTTTAGGGCTTTTCGATTCAATTCGTAATCTACGGTTTCGTTTACTGATACTGATTTGATTGTTGTTATGTTTTTTGTGTGTTTAATAGAGGTGTAGTTTGATAGAGCCATTGGGATTTGAGAATGGGAAACCATTTATTCCAGTACTCAATGAACAATCGTTACCAAATTACTTGGCCTCATCGAGATATCCACAGACGTTGGTTAATAAGAACGATACACGGTTGAGGATTTTCTCCGGGACCGCCAATCCTGCTCTTTCTCAGGTAAAATTGACTACTCAGAAATTCGTATATTGAAGTTGAACTGTATTTGGGTCTTGCTCTATAGTACAACCTCCGTCTCAGTTTAATTGACCGCTTTGACTAAGTCAAAAAAATAAGGAGATTATTTGAATGTCCGATTATATCCATATTAAATGTAGAGAAAATAAATAAATTTATTTTAGGTACGAAATAATAAAGAGAAAAAAGATTATAAATATTGTAATAAGAATATATATTTATGAATTTTTTCCACTTTATCTAGATATTTTGTAAGGGTATATCTGCGAGTTTGTTGGAAAAATACAGATATAAATAGAAGCTGGTTACATTTTCGAGACAAATGAAAATAGTAATGAGGGCAGTTAAACTGTGACAGAGGGAGTATGTAATAGATTGTTTGTAATTTCAAGCTAATTACAAGATTGGGTAGTGGGTTTGGAAATGCAAATTGTACTTGGTTCTGATAACAAGCTAACCATGTTCTGTTAACTTATACATGGGGGACATGAATAGTCCACACTGGCGTTCTAATCTTGATTGTGTTCAAAGACTTGCGTTGTCGTTTGGGTCAAGTAGGGTGAGAATGGCATGAATATTGTCGGGTTTGTATGATTGAATGGTACATTCAACATTGTTGTTGGTTCTTTACTTATTCCTTGTTAAATCAGTTCGAGAACTCATTGGTTCAGAGTGGTCGATAATATGGAATAGATTGTTTGTAAGAGCAAGCACTATGGTGGCCTAAGCCTTCGCCATTCAATAGCAAAAGAGAAAGGCAGAAATGGCGAAAAAATGGCAACCACGGTGGTCTTAGCTATTTGGAGACGGAAATCCGATTTCCGCCAGAAAATTTTACGGAAATTGGATTTCCGCAGAGAAAATATTATAAGGATTTTTGAAAATTTTACGGAAATCCGATTTCCGCCCTGCGGGAATTGGATTTCCGTCTCGCTTCGGCTTTGCTATTGCCTGCTACGGATCCGTAGCAGTCAATAGCAAAGCCAACCAATTTTGCCATTGAATGGCGAAATTTTGCACCATAGTGGTTGCATTTCGCCATTCAATAGCAAAGTCTCCCCAAATAGAGAACCATAGTGCTTGCTCTAATGTAAAGCGAAATTACAAGATTGACTAGTGATTTTGTGGGTTTGGAAAATGCAATTTGTACTTGGTTCTGTTAACAAGCACATGGATACACGGGGGGACACAAATAGCCCGCATTGGTGTATGATCTTGATTGTGTTTTAAGATTTGTCTTATCGCATGCTCATTGCTGGTTAAGGAGCTGGGTTAAGCAGGGTATGGATAGCATGGATTCTTGGGTCTTGTTAAACCAGTTGAAGAACTCGATGGGTTGAAATGATGATAATAGGGAATAGATTGTTTCTAATGTAGAGCGAATAACGAGATTGAATAGTGGTTTCTTGGGTTTGAATGTGTTATTTGTACCTCGTTCTGTTAAC